>WNYA01001414.1:0-74000 GCA_019512145.1 Engystomops pustulosus
GGCGGAAAGGTGGGATGTTCTGAAGGTTATAGTTGGTTTATAAGTTAATGAAGGATTCAAGACACTGGGCTGGTGGACCTGAGGGAATGGTTAAGAAAAGTGAGGACTTCTCAAAATTCTAGATTGATTTGTTCATTTGTGTCTTTTCTAAGCTTATGATAGGTTGGTTCATTGTGAATGGAAATTTAGCATAATAATTTGCAACGATGTTTAGTATGTGTTTTCTTTTTGAGGTGGAGAACAATGGAGATAACTTTTATAATATAAAACAAAGGAATATATGGGAGCGGTCAAAGACCTGCCTCTGTTTTCTCCATATACCAGATAGGCTAGCGATTTTATCCATTCGTCTAGGAAGGGTAGGACAGGTATTCATATATGGTTTGACTATATTTAAGTGTTATTGCTATAGTAAGGAAGGCACTTTATGAAGGATAGATGTGTTATTTTGTATATATTGGTTGAGCAATATGTATGGAAAGGGGATGTATTTAAAGTCTATGGTTACGTCAAACGCTCTGACCGGAAGAAGCCTGAGGATTTAGATGCACAACTTAAATGCTTTTGTGAGTCAGAAATAAACTCTTTTTATTAGTGAGTCTGTGGAGCCTGCCTATAGGATCATATATTGGGACATGCACGAGGCAATGGCGAAGGTCTTCCATTTCTGACTGTGCAGATTGATGATATCAGCCTTTTAGCAGATGTAATTGTTCTTGAAAGGGTGAGCCTTGAATTTTGTAGAAGTCGGGGATGCGCGCACATGGCCGAAGATGGTGGAGCAGCCGTGGCGGGGACCGAAGAAGCCAGGGCAGGAGCCGGGACCCGATATGGGTCGCGGGACCACCCGTGACATGTAGACAGCACTGTAATCCTATTTCAAAAAGGTGCATCATTGTACAGAAAACAACTAGCTGGAATCTGAGGGGGGGGGGGTTAGTTGGATTGCACTCACCTTTTATATGTAGATGAGAGTAATGTTGATGTTTCTGAAACATCCCCCACTGGGCCTGACCTTTTTCAGGGGGCTAGAGGAAGCCGGGGTCCTAAATACGGGAGTAGCTGGCAACGTGGCCTTGTGTCCAACGTCGATCACAGGGCATGGTGTCAGGAGTGGAGGCCTCGTCCACAGCCTGGCAGGTCTCCAGCAGGTAGTGTGTGTTAGAAAATAGAGGGAGAGGCTGACAGAGTAGGTTTCTCCCTGAGGTAACCCAGATGTGTAGAAGGAATCCCTGGTGATGGAAGATGAAGGTACCCTTGGTGGTATACAGCCAGAACCAGGGATCACTTAGAGGCACATTGGTGAAGGATAACTTACAGTTCTTTAGTGAAACAGGCAACAGGCTTAACAGCAACAAAGGTTCAGCTGGATGGAGGTAGATGGTTGGAGCAGGTCCTCAGGAAGGTGTTTTATAACCTCTCATTATGAGGTAGAAAGCACTTGTCCAACCAGCTTGTCCAACCAACTCCTTCCTTACCGCAAGTACAGTTCATAGAATTGGATTAGGTATTTAACTCATGACCTCTTGCTAGAGATGCTAGAGATCTCCTAGTGAGGTGATCAGTCTCACCAGATAGCTGCTGTCATTAAGAGGAGCACTTCCACAACTTCTACCTATCCCATTCATTAGCAGGGGTGTTGCATTTCCACATTACAGATGATGCAATCTCAATGGTTTTGGCATTTATATTACCATCCATAAAATAGAAGAAATGTTCTGAGAAAAAGTTGTTAGGGTTGCTGAGATTTACTAATCTGAGATTTTACTTAACCATAATTTATTGGTTCAATGTGCAACATGTTTCATCACCAAATGGGATAAGTTGAAACTTCCAGGAGTGTTATCAACCGTATGCTGGTAACAGAGAACGATTAATATAACTAATAGAGCGTGGTGCCTGCATAGAGTCCTGTAATACACAGCTTTTACACAACTTAACAACACCATCTAAACTAAACATCGAGAGTTAAGGATTTTTCTAACTTAATGGGGCAGATTTATTTACCTGGTCCATTCGCGATCCAGCGGCGCGTTCTCTGCGGTGGATTCGGGTCCGGCCGGGATTCATTAAGGCAGTTCCTCCAACGTCCACCAGGTGGCGCTGTTGCGCTGAAGAGCATCGGAATGCACTCAAGTTCACCGGCCTATTCCTAGTGAAGGTAAGTGCACGTTCCGTGACACATTTATTTTTTTATAAATGCGGCGGTTTTTCCGAATCCGTCGGGTTTTCATTCGGCCACGCCCCCCGATTTCCGTCGTGTGCATGCCAGCGCAGATGCGCCACAATCCGATCACGTGTGCCAAAATCCCAGGGCAATTCAGGGGAAATCGGCGCAAATCGGCGCAAATCCCAGGGCAAAACGTCGGGAAACCGCAAATCGGCGTAAATGACCCCATTATCTATTTTTTGTGTTCTCACTTTATGTTAAAGGTTTTCTGTTATTACCCTATGCAAAATAATGGTCTCCAAGGAAAGACACAGATTAAATGAATAGAGTTAAAAACATAGTGAGGATTTGTATTTTTATCTGCAGCTCACATTTCCAACAATGTCTTTGTCTTCCCGAATCTCTTGTCCAATACCACACATGACACCAGAAGCGTGGCTCTAGGTGCTACAGAGAACAAAACAGAGGCATCTGAAGTGTTTTCCCTCTCTAGTTTCCATGCTCTATCTCAAATTAAAAAGGACTCTTTAATTCATTAGCATAAACATTGAGTTTTTTTTTTTTTCTAATGGGTAAAGGAGTTTTAAAAAGAGGGAAAGTTAATATTTAATACCTATATTTTATAGGGGTATTCTTACCCAAGCATTCACATTGAATTTAAATCATCTCCCATATAAATACATTTCTTCAATTGGATGTTATTAAAAACGGTACATGTGTGAAGATAATTTCCCATTAGTGATATGGTCCCTTAGAAACAAGATAGTCCTCCTTTGATACAACCACCAGCACACTCTTCAAGTAATGGCCAGGCATGTGGTAGTCCTGACAGATCCCTTGGTTTCAGTGTTCATTACCACAAATTGGCTGTGGGACATGCAGTAACTACCAGTAATTTCATATGCAAAAACAGTTTGTGTCTTTGACTAATTTCTCCAGCAATGGTGGTCGCATTCAAGGACAGCTGTCTCGTTTCACAGGGTCTATATAACTATGTTTATGGGAAATTATCTTTACGCAGGTAATTTTTTTGAAGTAACATCCAATTAAAGAAATGTATGTATATGGCAGATGAATTACATTAAGTGTGAAGATCCCTAACGCCGCTGGGCTTTTTTGTTATTTGTTTTACTGTTTTTGGTTCCCCTGCCTCAAAAATCCATAACCTTTTTTATTTTTCCGCTGTATAAAGGCTTGTTTTCTAAGCAGCAAATTTTCTTTCCTAGTGACAGTATTTCATATTCCATACTGTGCCCTGGAAATCTAGATAACAAGTATAAATAACTGTGCTGTGCTCCAAATTACACCTCAAATGTATTCTTTGATTCATACAATCACAGTGATACCAAATTTATAAAGGCTTTATTATGTTTTAATACATTTCAACAATTGATACCTTACTTTTTAATCGTTTTTTTTTTTGCAGTATATGTAGACACCCCCTAGGGTACTTGAACCCTAAAAAATGTTGACCCTGAGATGGGAGAACTGTTTGGAGGAGCAATTGCACAGAGCACGATCTCACTGAAGCCCAAAAACACAATAAAATACAACAAAGTCAATGCTCAACTTCTTTTCACAAGAACTATTCCATCAGTTAAAAGGCTAATTCTGCCTCGTGCATAAGTCCCAACATATGGTCCTTATCCGAGACACTTTCTTGTCCGAAACCTGTCATAGATACTATAAAAGAACAAATAGATGCAGACCAAGTATAAAAATAAAGAGTTTTATTCTTTACTCACAAAAGCAGGTTCCGGGGCATAGCTTTGGTGTAACCATAGGTGCTTAAATACAATCCACCATTCCATACGTAGTGCTCAACCAATATATACAAAAAATTGCACATTATCTTCGTTAGAAGTGCCTTCCTTACAATCATTTAAATATAGTTACCCATATATGAACACTTGATTAATCCCTCCTAGAACGGGGTAGTGCTAGCTATCTCGTATTTGGAGAAAACAGAGGCAGGTCTGTGATGAAAATGGCCAGGTCATCAGCATTGGTACAAATTCCCTCTTCCCTCCAGCCTCACCTCAAGTAGCATAATTGAGCGCTACAGGAGGTTGAACTTCAAAGGAATTTCCCAGTCGCAGCGCCTCCAGGCATCTCTCAAAGACCTCCCTCCATTTTGTTTGAAAACAGACAAAGGATTATTAAAAATCCCAATAAAACATATTGGTTATGGAGTTATGGTCCATCTCAGCTCAAGGGCTAGCATT
Organism: Engystomops pustulosus; assembly: GCA_019512145.1. Classification (NCBI taxonomy): domain Eukaryota; kingdom Metazoa; phylum Chordata; class Amphibia; order Anura; family Leptodactylidae; genus Engystomops; species Engystomops pustulosus. The sequence goes on from WNYA01001414.1 coordinate 4,396, forward strand.
TTTGGAATCTGTATCACCAGGGTATCATATAGATATGAAATTAGGTTCTATCATCCTTGGGTACAGAGCTATAAATATCTCGGGATGGGACCATAGCAATTGGGTCAGTTTTGGTATCAATGCGATCCAGGGATTCACCCCTGATCCAATGATACCAGAACCTTGACCCTAGGAATTCTCCTTTAAGAAGCTATGACTTCTCCAAGGTTCTATATTTAATACCATGTACCAATCCATGAATCCCCATGTCCATGTTTGATTTATATACATGCAACAGGCTTGGTTCCTCACCTATATAATTCCGTTACAGATTGGGCTTATATTAAAGGAGAAATGGTGCCAGCTTAATTGGGTTGATAAGGCTCTGTTTAACTGAGGCTAGTGAAATGGTTTTTTCAGCCGTTCAGGGTTGTGATTTATTGTTGTGCCGTATCCGGAATTTGTGCAAAATCTAAATTACTTCCAGCACCTTCCAGAACAAAACGTATAATCATTTGAGCTTGCTTACCTCTCGGGGGTCCGAAATGTCACATTTTCCTTCACAAGTTCATTTGACTGCTGTCCATATACTCTTAAAATACTGCTAAAATAAATATTCACTGTGAACCGATTAACTCTTAGAAAAAGGTAACGCCCCAAGAGCAGCGTTGGTTTTCTTTACCATTTTCCTCCATGGTCCGCCTGTGTCTCGACTCCTCCAGTAATTTATAAACCAATATATATATATATACCCACATTTCAGCCAATTGGGTTCCAGGATGTGGTACCGCCCCTTAAACTTCTTTTACTAGTCCCCACTGCGTTTTTTAAAAAACACAGATGACACTATCGTCTTTGAAGTACTCCTTCTTTTCTCACCAATCAGAATCGTTCTCAAAGAGTCTGATGCATAAACGTTCTACGTCAAAACACTTTTCATCTCAAAATCAATATATAAACCATGCTGTTGTAAAGTTCATTACCCGAGTAATAACCCTTTTCCTAATATTTCTCAGGTGTTCCCCTATGCGTACCTTTAGTTTTCTCCCCGTTCTTCCAACATACCTTAAGCCACATGGACAAATAATCATATATATGACAGAACAAATATAGCTTTTTAACTACTCCCCAATTTCATAAGTTTTAACCTTTTTATTAACAATATATTTTTTACTACTCCCTTATACTCCTAAGTTCTGTATTTACAACACCAACATTTTTTATAGGCACCACATCTTAGAAGCTGATTGGCGGAACTGTGGGTATGTTCTTGAAGGTTTATAGTTGGTTTATAAGTTAATGAAGGATTCAAGACACTGGCTGGTGGACCTGAGAGGAAATGGTTAAGAAAAGTAGGACTTCTCAAATTCTAAGAATTGATTTGTCCATTTTTGGTCTTTTTCTAAGCTTATGATAGGTTGGTTCATTGTGAATGTAAATTTTAGCATAATAATTTGCAACTATGTTTAGTATGTGTTTTCTTTTTGAGGTTGGAACAATGGAATTAACTTTTTATAATATAAAACAAGGAATATATGGAGAGCGGTCAAATGACCTGCCTCTGTTTTCTCCATATACCAGATAGCTAGCGATATCCCATTCTGTCTAGGAAGGGTTAGACAGGTATTCATATATGAGGTTTTGACTATATTTAAGTGATTGCTATATGTAAGGAAGGCACTTTTAATGAAGATAATGTGTAATTTTTTGTATATATTGGTTGAGCACTATGTATGGAAAAGTGGATTGTATTTAAACGTCTATGGTTACGTCAAACGCTCTGACCCGGAAGAAGCCTGAAGGATTTAGATGCACAACTTTAACATGCTTTTGTGAGTACAAGAAATAAACTCTTTTTATCTTTAGTGAGTCTTGGAGGCCTGCCTATAAGGATCATATATTGGGACTTATGCACGAGGCAATGGCGAAGGTCTTCCATTTCTGAACTTGGCAGATTGATGATATCAGCCTTTTAGCAGATGTAATTGTTCTTTTGAAAAGGAGTTGAGCATTGACTTTTTTGTATTTTACTTGAACCCTAGGGTGTCAGATCACTCCCACCATATATTGCAATACTACAGTATTGTAGATTATGAGTATTTTGCAGTGCATGTGTATTGGTTTCTTAATCACAGACAGTTAAAGATGCTGCTTAAAGACAAGTCTGGGAGTTTGTCAAACTCCAAGCTGTCTTGATAACCAATCGTCTCACCCCATTGATGTCACGTGGGTGCCAACCGGAACTTAAATGATTATGCAGCAAAGACCCATGAGTATGAAGAGGGCTCATGCTGTGAGCCCTTTTCATACTCCCCTTACTGTTGCTGGATATCCAGGAATGTCCAAATGCAGTTAGGGGTTAACTTAAGATTTCTGTTCTCTACAATTATCATGTAAATTTATATCCTTCTCCTCTGAATTCCTCAGAGAGTTTGGAATGTAATGCTGATTTCTAAAAATCTAGTTCTCTTTTTAATTTGTACTAGCTGTAGCTCCTGGCATTGTCTGGGACAGTAAATAACTTCTCTTAGCTGTAACAAAATAGTATGGTTTAGCAAAAATATTTTATATGTATCTATAGACATTCTAGTGACTTTGTGTCTCGGACACTCTCATTCTAGTGACTTTGTGTCTCGGGCCCTCTCATTCTAGTGACTTTCTGTCTCGGGAACTCTCAATCCAGTGACTGTCTCTGTCACTTTGTCTATGGAGAGATTTATCAGAAGAGTCTGAGAATAGAACTGCTCTAGTTGCCCATGGGAACCAATCCAAGCTCAAGTTTCATTTTTGCACAGCTGTTTATAAAATCTCTAACAGTGACTGTGTCTCGAGCACTCTCATTCCAGTGACTGTGTGTCTCGGGCACTCTCATTCCAGTTAGAAGTCGGGGATGCGCGCACATGGCCGAAGATGGTGGAGCAGCCGTGGCGGGGACCGAAGAAGCCAGGGCAGGAGCCGGGACCCGATATGGGTCGCGGGACCACCCGTGACATGTAGACAGCACTGTAATCCTATTTCAAAAAGGTGCATCATTGTACAGAAAACAACTAGCTGGAATCTGAGGGGGGGGGGGTTAGTTGGATTGCACTCACCTTTTATATGTAGATGAGAGTAATGTTGATGTTTCTGAAACATCCCCCACTGGGCCTGACCTTTTTCAGGGGGCTAGAGGAAGCCGGGGTCCTAAATACGGGAGTAGCTGGCAACGTGGCCTTGTGTCCAACGTCGATCACAGGGCATGGTGTCAGGAGTGGAGGCCTCGTCCACAGCCTGGCAGGTCTCCAGCAGGTAGTGTGTGTTAGAAAATAGAGGGAGAGGCTGACAGAGTAGGTTTCTCCCTGAGGTAACCCAGATGTGTAGAAGGAATCCCTGGTGATGGAAGATGAAGGTACCCTTGGTGGTATACAGCCAGAACCAGGGATCACTTAGAGGCACATTGGTGAAGGATAACTTACAGTTCTTTAGTGAAACAGGCAACAGGCTTAACAGCAACAAAGGTTCAGCTGGATGGAGGTAGATGGTTGGAGCAGGTCCTCAGGAAGGTGTTTTATAACCTCTCATTATGAGGTAGAAAGCACTTGTCCAACCAGCTTGTCCAACCAACTCCTTCCTTACCGCAAGTACAGTTCATAGAATTGGATTAGGTATTTAACTCATGACCTCTTGCTAGAGATGCTAGAGATCTCCTAGTGAGGTGATCAGTCTCACCAGATAGCTGCTGTCATTAAGAGGAGCACTTCCACAACTTCTACCTATCCCATTCATTAGCAGGGGTGTTGCATTTCCACATTACAGATGATGCAATCTCAATGGTTTTGGCATTTATATTACCATCCATAAAATAGAAGAAATGTTCTGAGAAAAAGTTGTTAGGGTTGCTGAGATTTACTAATCTGAGATTTTACTTAACCATAATTTATTGGTTCAATGTGCAACATGTTTCATCACCAAATGGGATAAGTTGAAACTTCCAGGAGTGTTATCAACCGTATGCTGGTAACAGAGAACGATTAATATAACTAATAGAGCGTGGTGCCTGCATAGAGTCCTGTAATACACAGCTTTTACACAACTTAACAACACCATCTAAACTAAACATCGAGAGTTAAGGATTTTTCTAACTTAATGGGGCAGATTTATTTACCTGGTCCATTCGCGATCCAGCGGCGCGTTCTCTGCGGTGGATTCGGGTCCGGCCGGGATTCATTAAGGCAGTTCCTCCAACGTCCACCAGGTGGCGCTGTTGCGCTGAAGAGCATCGGAATGCACTCAAGTTCACCGGCCTATTCCTAGTGAAGGTAAGTGCACGTTCCGTGACACATTTATTTTTTTATAAATGCGGCGGTTTTTCCGAATCCGTCGGGTTTTCATTCGGCCACGCCCCCCGATTTCCGTCGTGTGCATGCCAGCGCAGATGCGCCACAATCCGATCACGTGTGCCAAAATCCCAGGGCAATTCAGGGGAAATCGGCGCAAATCGGCGCAAATCCCAGGGCAAAACGTCGGGAAACCGCAAATCGGCGTAAATGACCCCATTATCTATTTTTTGTGTTCTCACTTTATGTTAAAGGTTTTCTGTTATTACCCTATGCAAAATAATGGTCTCCAAGGAAAGACACAGATTAAATGAATAGAGTTAAAAACATAGTGAGGATTTGTATTTTTATCTGCAGCTCACATTTCCAACAATGTCTTTGTCTTCCCGAATCTCTTGTCCAATACCACACATGACACCAGAAGCGTGGCTCTAGGTGCTACAGAGAACAAAACAGAGGCATCTGAAGTGTTTTCCCTCTCTAGTTTCCATGCTCTATCTCAAATTAAAAAGGACTCTTTAATTCATTAGCATAAACATTGAGTTTTTTTTTTTTTCTAATGGGTAAAGGAGTTTTAAAAAGAGGGAAAGTTAATATTTAATACCTATATTTTATAGGGGTATTCTTACCCAAGCATTCACATTGAATTTAAATCATCTCCCATATAAATACATTTCTTCAATTGGATGTTATTAAAAACGGTACATGTGTGAAGATAATTTCCCATTAGTGATATGGTCCCTTAGAAACAAGATAGTCCTCCTTTGATACAACCACCAGCACACTCTTCAAGTAATGGCCAGGCATGTGGTAGTCCTGACAGATCCCTTGGTTTCAGTGTTCATTACCACAAATTGGCTGTGGGACATGCAGTAACTACCAGTAATTTCATATGCAAAAACAGTTTGTGTCTTTGACTAATTTCTCCAGCAATGGTGGTCGCATTCAAGGACAGCTGTCTCGTTTCACAGGGTCTATATAACTATGTTTATGGGAAATTATCTTTACGCAGGTAATTTTTTTGAAGTAACATCCAATTAAAGAAATGTATGTATATGGCAGATGAATTACATTAAGTGTGAAGATCCCTAACGCCGCTGGGCTTTTTTGTTATTTGTTTTACTGTTTTTGGTTCCCCTGCCTCAAAAATCCATAACCTTTTTTATTTTTCCGCTGTATAAAGGCTTGTTTTCTAAGCAGCAAATTTTCTTTCCTAGTGACAGTATTTCATATTCCATACTGTGCCCTGGAAATCTAGATAACAAGTATAAATAACTGTGCTGTGCTCCAAATTACACCTCAAATGTATTCTTTGATTCATACAATCACAGTGATACCAAATTTATAAAGGCTTTATTATGTTTTAATACATTTCAACAATTGATACCTTACTTTTTAATCGTTTTTTTTTTTGCAGTATATGTAGACACCCCCTAGGGTACTTGAACCCTAAAAAATGTTGACCCTGAGATGGGAGAACTGTTTGGAGGAGCAATTGCACAGAGCACGATCTCACTGAAGCCCAAAAACACAATAAAATACAACAAAGTCAATGCTCAACTTCTTTTCACAAGAACTATTCCATCAGTTAAAAGGCTAATTCTGCCTCGTGCATAAGTCCCAACATATGGTCCTTATCCGAGACACTTTCTTGTCCGAAACCTGTCATAGATACTATAAAAGAACAAATAGATGCAGACCAAGTATAAAAATAAAGAGTTTTATTCTTTACTCACAAAAGCAGGTTCCGGGGCATAGCTTTGGTGTAACCATAGGTGCTTAAATACAATCCACCATTCCATACGTAGTGCTCAACCAATATATACAAAAAATTGCACATTATCTTCGTTAGAAGTGCCTTCCTTACAATCATTTAAATATAGTTACCCATATATGAACACTTGATTAATCCCTCCTAGAACGGGGTAGTGCTAGCTATCTCGTATTTGGAGAAAACAGAGGCAGGTCTGTGATGAAAATGGCCAGGTCATCAGCATTGGTACAAATTCCCTCTTCCCTCCAGCCTCACCTCAAGTAGCATAATTGAGCGCTACAGGAGGTTGAACTTCAAAGGAATTTCCCAGTCGCAGCGCCTCCAGGCATCTCTCAAAGACCTCCCTCCATTTTGTTTGAAAACAGACAAAGGATTATTAAAAATCCCAATAAAACATATTGGTTATGGAGTTATGGTCCATCTCAGCTCAAGGGCTAGCATTTTTGGAATCTGTATCACCAGGGTATCATATAGATATGAAATTAGGTTCTATCATCCTTGGGTACAGAGCTATAAATATCTCGGGATGGGACCATAGCAATTGGGTCAGTTTTGGTATCAATGCGATCCAGGGATTCACCCCTGATCCAATGATACCAGAACCTTGACCCTAGGAATTCTCCTTTAAGAAGCTATGACTTCTCCAAGGTTCTATATTTAATACCATGTACCAATCCATGAATCCCCATGTCCATGTTTGATTTATATACATGCAACAGGCTTGGTTCCTCACCTATATAATTCCGTTACAGATTGGGCTTATATTAAAGGAGAAATGGTGCCAGCTTAATTGGGTTGATAAGGCTCTGTTTAACTGAGGCTAGTGAAATGGTTTTTTCAGCCGTTCAGGGTTGTGATTTATTGTTGTGCCGTATCCGGAATTTGTGCAAAATCTAAATTACTTCCAGCACCTTCCAGAACAAAACGTATAATCATTTGAGCTTGCTTACCTCTCGGGGGTCCGAAATGTCACATTTTCCTTCACAAGTTCATTTGACTGCTGTCCATATACTCTTAAAATACTGCTAAAATAAATATTCACTGTGAACCGATTAACTCTTAGAAAAAGGTAACGCCCCAAGAGCAGCGTTGGTTTTCTTTACCATTTTCCTCCATGGTCCGCCTGTGTCTCGACTCCTCCAGTAATTTATAAACCAATATATATATATATACCCACATTTCAGCCAATTGGGTTCCAGGATGTGGTACCGCCCCTTAAACTTCTTTTACTAGTCCCCACTGCGTTTTTTAAAAAACACAGATGACACTATCGTCTTTGAAGTACTCCTTCTTTTCTCACCAATCAGAATCGTTCTCAAAGAGTCTGATGCATAAACGTTCTACGTCAAAACACTTTTCATCTCAAAATCAATATATAAACCATGCTGTTGTAAAGTTCATTACCCGAGTAATAACCCTTTTCCTAATATTTCTCAGGTGTTCCCCTATGCGTACCTTTAGTTTTCTCCCCGTTCTTCCAACATACCTTAAGCCACATGGACAAATAATCATATATATGACAGAACAAATATAGCTTTTTAACTACTCCCCAATTTCATAAGTTTTAACCTTTTTATTAACAATATATTTTTTACTACTCCCTTATACTCCTAAGTTCTGTATTTACAACACCAACATTTTTTATAGGCACCACATCTTAGAAGCTGATTGGCGGAACTGTGGGTATGTTCTTGAAGGTTTATAGTTGGTTTATAAGTTAATGAAGGATTCAAGACACTGGCTGGTGGACCTGAGAGGAAATGGTTAAGAAAAGTAGGACTTCTCAAATTCTAAGAATTGATTTGTCCATTTTTGGTCTTTTTCTAAGCTTATGATAGGTTGGTTCATTGTGAATGTAAATTTTAGCATAATAATTTGCAACTATGTTTAGTATGTGTTTTCTTTTTGAGGTTGGAACAATGGAATTAACTTTTTATAATATAAAACAAGGAATATATGGAGAGCGGTCAAATGACCTGCCTCTGTTTTCTCCATATACCAGATAGCTAGCGATATCCCATTCTGTCTAGGAAGGGTTAGACAGGTATTCATATATGAGGTTTTGACTATATTTAAGTGATTGCTATATGTAAGGAAGGCACTTTTAATGAAGATAATGTGTAATTTTTTGTATATATTGGTTGAGCACTATGTATGGAAAAGTGGATTGTATTTAAACGTCTATGGTTACGTCAAACGCTCTGACCCGGAAGAAGCCTGAAGGATTTAGATGCACAACTTTAACATGCTTTTGTGAGTACAAGAAATAAACTCTTTTTATCTTTAGTGAGTCTTGGAGGCCTGCCTATAAGGATCATATATTGGGACTTATGCACGAGGCAATGGCGAAGGTCTTCCATTTCTGAACTTGGCAGATTGATGATATCAGCCTTTTAGCAGATGTAATTGTTCTTTTGAAAAGGAGTTGAGCATTGACTTTTTTGTATTTTACTTGAACCCTAGGGTGTCAGATCACTCCCACCATATATTGCAATACTACAGTATTGTAGATTATGAGTATTTTGCAGTGCATGTGTATTGGTTTCTTAATCACAGACAGTTAAAGATGCTGCTTAAAGACAAGTCTGGGAGTTTGTCAAACTCCAAGCTGTCTTGATAACCAATCGTCTCACCCCATTGATGTCACGTGGGTGCCAACCGGAACTTAAATGATTATGCAGCAAAGACCCATGAGTATGAAGAGGGCTCATGCTGTGAGCCCTTTTCATACTCCCCTTACTGTTGCTGGATATCCAGGAATGTCCAAATGCAGTTAGGGGTTAACTTAAGATTTCTGTTCTCTACAATTATCATGTAAATTTATATCCTTCTCCTCTGAATTCCTCAGAGAGTTTGGAATGTAATGCTGATTTCTAAAAATCTAGTTCTCTTTTTAATTTGTACTAGCTGTAGCTCCTGGCATTGTCTGGGACAGTAAATAACTTCTCTTAGCTGTAACAAAATAGTATGGTTTAGCAAAAATATTTTATATGTATCTATAGACATTCTAGTGACTTTGTGTCTCGGACACTCTCATTCTAGTGACTTTGTGTCTCGGGCCCTCTCATTCTAGTGACTTTCTGTCTCGGGAACTCTCAATCCAGTGACTGTCTCTGTCACTTTGTCTATGGAGAGATTTATCAGAAGAGTCTGAGAATAGAACTGCTCTAGTTGCCCATGGGAACCAATCCAAGCTCAAGTTTCATTTTTGCACAGCTGTTTATAAAATCTCTAACAGTGACTGTGTCTCGAGCACTCTCATTCCAGTGACTGTGTGTCTCGGGCACTCTCATTCAGTGGACTCTGTCTTGGGCACTCTCATTCCAGTGACTGCCTGTCTCAGGCACTCTCATTCTAGTGACTGCCTAAATTTCCCCCTATCTGTGTATCTCTGTCTTATGCTCATTGCCTATAGTAACCAATCAAATCTCAGAGCTCATATTAATGACCTTTGGCAGAGCAGCAACCAGTCACTGTTCAGCTTCCAACTGCCACAGCAGCAGAAGACAATGGATCCTGTATATGGTGGGTAATAAGTGGATTTTGGAAAGCGTGAGATGAAAATTTCAGCTCAAAACGTGGTCTAAGACGTTCCCTGAATCACAAGCAGCAACTGTGGAAAATTTTGTGATAGTAAATGCGCCAGTACAGAGTCCTTTATTTTTAATTAGAAACCAATTAAATGTGGCTCAAAATTTCACACATGAACTTTGATTAAACAAGATGCGAAGATTAAACAAGATTCTTCCAAGGGAAAAATTAAATGTGCAACTGTCTAGATGCCCAATAGATGTGTGAAACAGTTGACGTAGTTGTGTGTGATAATTTATGATGTTTTATCTATTGAAGAAACTAAAACCACACTGCCCAATAAGTTTTTTTTTAAATAATTGGCTGCAAAACTAATTTTATTAAACAGTGGTTAAAAATAGTTGCATTTCACCCGAGGAATATTATTTGACAGAACAGGCTCAAGGAAACAGACATGGCAATAACTTAACTCTTGTACAAAGAGTTACATGAACAGATTATTATTTAAATACTCCGAGACTAGCCTTTCTGCGATCAAGCCTTTTTTTAGTTTTTCATCCCTCCATACCAAGAGCCAGTTTTTTTATTTTTAATGGCAAATCCTATATAACAGCTAGTTTTTGGCATGACAAGTAGTAGTGTGTAAAAAAATATTTTTAGAATACTTTAAAAAATATGTAAAAAAAACAAATGTATGTAAGCACATTTTCTATCCATGTATTCAAAAATGGCTATTTTAAAATAGAAATAGTATTATAATTTTAACATCCTCTGTCTGTGGTATGCTGCTGAGGAAGTATTGTGACTTGGCTCTGGTGACTATTCTTATCTGTTTGTACTGGTTTGTCTTTGTCTCTGTGTGTTGCACTTTGGCACAGAAAGGGATCGTAAACCAGTTACTGGACACTGCCTAGGATAGTTTCAACTAAGTAGGGCAAGATTGGTGACTTCAGATTTAAGGCTCACAGTCCTGTCCATTTTTCTGTACCTAGTCCCCCTGATTACATACATATTATGAAAGGTTCTAAAAACTAATACTGAAAATGTCCTTCCTAGTTCAGGTTGGTGCTGTTTAAATATTAACCCCTTCATAGCTGAGGGTCATTGGTTATTTTTTGAAGTTCTGTTGTTCTTTAAATTAATCACTTCATATATCATAATATTTTTTCTTGTCATGTAAGACCAGTAGGCTGGAGGTGTTTGTAGGTGACAGAATCTTAAAGGTGTATTCTAGGTGGCAAAGAACGAAAGATATCCACTGTTTAAGTTAAAGGACACGAGAGATGAGTTTCTAGGTTCCTTGGTGCAGGAGATATTACCATTTGAAGTGAGCCACTGTCTTGATGTCTATAAATGTGCTATTTGAACAGGGTGTATGCAATCATCACATATATATTGCCGTATGGCCATCATGAAGCATTTAAGCAAATGAAGTAAATCTACCCCACTGAATGGATTTATTTACTATTAACAAAGGTTCTTCTGGCTGAGGACATGGGTGGGAAACCATGATACATATATTCTTGTTAAGCTTCAGGAACATATGTTTGGTATAATACAGAAGAGTACTTTTACTTTTTTTATAATCCACCAAGGAAGACAAACACAGAGCTCACCCACAAAATGTATAAATCACAGCAAGGAGAAGCTGAAAAATCCAGACAAAAATTAAGTTTATGAAACCTTAATCAGTCCACAGAGAAAGGCAGTGGCCCAGCACCATCCAACCACAAACAAAATTCTTCAATATAACCTGGCGTCGTTCTTGGCAGGGTTGTTTTAGCCTTCTTGCACAACTCTCAAAAGTGCGGTGGTGCTCAGCCAGAGCAAAAGACAATTCATGAACCATAAATAGAAAAACAGTGGCACATCAGCTTTGTGTGTATAAAAAGGGCTCACTGGCTCTCTATACAAGGTTGGAGTTTGCTGCAAACACATATTACAGCAGGCACCAACCAGGAACACCCATGATCGTTGCTAGTGAGTCAACCATTTTATTTCCGCTTGGTTGAGATTGTTGCTTCCTGTGAAGTCATTTGGGAGAAATGATCTGTCACCATGACAGGCTTCAGTCTTTGTCAGACCCAAGACTGTATGGATTCTGTAGATCTGTTACAATGTGCCAGTGGCATATTGTATTAGATAATGTGTAAAATCCCCATAAACTGCCATACTGTAGTATCACAGTATATATTAGGATCAATACTGATATATAAACAAACAGTACACATCATAAACATCACTTAGGTATCCTCTAATCTATCAAAATATAAAAATTGTTATTCCCAGCATTAAATCCTGTAATGGAAAGTAGTGCCCAAATATTCAAAATGAAACTTTTTCGCCAATTTGTAATATATAAAGAATTTCATAAAAACTGATCAAATGGTCATACAGACCCTAAAATGATAGCAAAGATTAAACTTCAGCTCATCCCACAAAAAATGACACATCACAGCTTCATGTACCCAAGAATCAAAAAGTATTTCATTTGGTATGCACAGTAAAAGCCATAAAAATCAAACCCACAAGTTTTCACCAATTTCACCAATTTTTTTCCAAGTACAAGTTCAATAAGATACCCAGACAACAAGCCCTCAAACAGCGCTTTACATGGAAAACCCGAAAAAAATATTGAATGTTTGAAGGCGGGGAGAGAAAAGTGAAAATGCAAAAAGAAAAATGGCCTGGTTTTAAAGGGGTTAAACAGTTCTCCTTAAGAAAAATTCTTAACCCCTTAACGACTTGGCCTTTTTTAGTTTTTTCACATAAAGAGCTCTGTGATGGCTTAACAAATTGCACTTCATAGTGACGGTATTTAATATTCCATGGCATGTACTGGGAAGCGGGAAGAAAATTCCAAATGCAGTGAAAATGGTGAAAAGACATTTGCAACGTTTTCTTGTGGGCTTGGATATTACGGCTTTACTATGTGCCGCAAATGACATGTCTACTTTATTCTTTGGGTCGGTACGATTAAGGGGATACCAAATTTGTATAGGTTTTATAATGTTTTCATACATTTGCAAAAATTAAAACCTCCTGTACAAAATTTTTTGGGGGATTTTGTCATTTTCTGGCGCCAATAACTTTTTTGTACTTCAGTGTACGGAGATGTGGGTGGTGTTATTATATTTTGATAGATTGGGCATTTTCAGACGCATCAATACCTAATGTGTTTATGATTTTTACTGTTTTATTAATATTTATATCAGTTCTAGGGAAAGGGGGGTGATTTGAATTTTTAGGTTTTTTTATTATAACTTTCTTTTATTTTTACTTTTACTATTTTTCAGATTCCCTAGGGTACTTCAACCCTAGGTTGTCTGATCGACAAAGACTCACCGTCTATGGAGAGGGCTTGGCCTGCAAGCCCTCTCCATGCTCTGGGACCCGATGCGCGCCGTTCTAGTACGGTGTGAGTCGGGAAGGGGTTAAAGGGGTTTGATGTGGACTTTGACATTTTGATATTACCATTTGTATACTTGTGCAATGTGTTGATTGAGATCGGGAGTTCAGGGCATCACTGCCCTTGGTAGCTTTCATAAATCTTTAGGGTGTATTTTTAAGTGTTTTTAACCTTTTTTTGTCCTGTGTGATCCACTGAAGGAGGTGGGGCGTACCGCAGAATTTGAAGTCTGGGTTTCCTGTCCCTGGAGGCGGATCCCTCTCTCTGGTTGGGTGCTGTCGTGGTTCAAGGAAACACAATTACCGGTGAGTAATTACCGGTTTTCTAGGTCATCCCGGCATGTCGAGCTTAGCAAAGGACAGTGCCACGATCAACATCAAGAGGTGAGTATTTGTAGATTTTTTGGGTTTTTTAACTGGTTAATTTCTTTTAAGTAGTAGAATTCTGTCTTGATGACAAAAGACTAAATGAGTCATTTCTTACAGATACAGCATGACTTCCCTGTGTTATCCCTTTTGGTTGAATAGTTCAGCCAGTCATGTTATTCAGTGCTACATCTGCACCTTTCTTCTTGGCTCAATATATGCTGAGATGTGTGATACAAGAAGAACACTTTTAAAGAAACATGATTTTGGGATACCTTGTCATGAATCTCATGTATCTAAGTGCTGTCACCTGGTGGTAGTGTTGGGAACTGCATCTTGTCCAAGGTATTGCTTGCTGGTCACAATATTGCAATGAGTTGGTTTCATTAGAAATTGGAAAGATTAACTAAATTCCATCTAAGGTAAAGTAAGGCAAGACACATCTGTGCGCTATTTGCTGTATCAACATATTAATTCTTTAAAATCTTCTATTGACAGCATTACAGTTTTGCTTGCACAGCAAAGCGGCAAATATTACAGCTGAAACAGCTCTTTCCGGTTAAGTAAAAATCATTTCCAACATTCTCTCTTGAATTTGTTCCAAGCCTTTATACAAATGAATAAAATAGAGATCAATGTTAGTGTTGCCCACAGGAGCAATAAATTGTCAGTAGCTACATTAAATGCTTCTAAACCTCACATCTATTTTACAGCAGTGGTGTCATATCCTAGAAAGCAAGAATCTGGCATTACTTGCAGCCATTGCTTTATATCACAGTAAATATATTATATCAGAGGTCATCAACCAGTGGTTCTCCAGATGCCACAAATCTACTAGGAGCTAGCAAATGCTGCCGTGCCACACAATGGAGAATATATAACTGTACGATTGCATACGATGTTGGCCAACATTAGATTCTGGGACACTGCTATAGTTACTGTATTTTTCATTGTTCTGTATGAGAGTAAGCTACAAATAGATAATAAGGCAGGATTTCCTCTTCTTTGTGTGCAGTGTATGGGAGACATCATAGAAGCTGGTCCTCACCCCCACAACACAGACACAGTTGAGAATAAGATATAGTCTCGCCAGGAGTGTAACTGCAGGGGTAGCAGCCGCAGCAGCTGCAATGGGGCCCACAGTGTATTAGGTATGCATTGGGTGCATATATGTTGTATGTGTGTGTGGTGTGTATATTCTGTATGTCTGTATATGGCACTGTATGTGTGTATTTGCTATAAATGATGTGTATATGCTCTATATGTATGTGAATATGTGTTGTGCATATGCTGTATGTCTGTGTATATGTGGCATAGGTGTATATGTTACTGTATTTATGTGTATATGCTGTATGTATGTGGTGTATATGGTGTGTGTATGTGGTGTATATGTGTATATACAGTATGTATGTTTATGCTGTATGTGTAAGTATGGTGTTTATATGCTGTATTTATAAAAAAGTGTATATATATTGATATAAGTATACAAATGTCTGTGATTGTAACTCACATGTGTGAGTATACAAATATGTATATTTTTAAGGGGGAAGGTAGGGCCTCATTCAGTCTGTTATGGGGCCCTGCCTCTCCTAGTTACACACCTGAGTCTATAATAACATCTATAATAACTTTGTATTTATCTCTCCCAGAGTGCTTTTTTCATGTATGTACTGTTCTGTACTTATTTTCTATATTGTCTAAGATGATGCTTCTAAATGAGCCTGGAATGTTGGGGGTATAATCTGAAGTTTTTTCCATGTACAATGTAAGGGAGACATCATGGCAACTACTCTCTATCCAGTAGCTGAGGGAAAGCTGATGATTAGGCTTCATGCAGACAACCATTATGGGGCCTTGATCTGGCTGCAAAATTTGTGGCCAGTTCACGGCCCACAGAAAGGTCTATGGTACCCGGTCATAGTGCAGTGAGCACATTATGAGGGTCATTTACTAAGGGTCCGATTTGTGCATTTTCGTCGGATTTCCCGTATTTTTCCGATTTGCGTCGTTTTTCCCTGAATTGCCGCAGGATTTTGCCACACACGACCGGATTTGCATGCAACGGAAATTGGGGGGGCGTGGCCGTCGGAAAACCCGACAGATTCTGAAAAGCCGCGGTATTTAAAAAAAAATTTCGTTTTTTTTTTTTTGCAAACTTTGACACGCCAAGTCACCATTCTAGCCAAATAAGGGTAGTGGATGGCAAAAATAACAGCAAACTTGACCAGTTCCCTACACTGTACTGAAGAGACGCAACCATGTCAAAATAGTGCTGTCTACAGTTGGGAATCTGTTCCTTTTGGAATAGATATACTGGTTTGGCTTTAAGCCCAAAGTGTGTATTTGGCTTCCTGAAAGTCATGCTTGAAGGTAAGGATGGTAAGGTTTTCCTTATATTGGAAAATGTTTTTGCATATTTCTCAGCAAACTTGACTTGAGATTTGTGAGGATTTCTGCACTGAAATCAGTGGACTGAAACCAATCAAAGGATGCAAAGAGTTGGAGTGGATGGAGGTAGTGATTGGTCCTTTTTTAGAAGTTATTTTACAAATAACAACTGTAGTTTGTCATTTTCTGTATAAACATTGGATGCTCAATAGGTCTGAAGATTGGTCTTGATGGATTTTGGAAATCTTTAAAGTTACATGGTGATGTGTACAACAAACCAAATTCATAACCAAGTATCAATATTAAAGAAAAGTGAATTTGTTAGTTCATAGTTAGTTCTGGTTTGTAGATTCGGTTTGAAACTGGCATTTTTCAGACACCAAATCAAATCCAAATCTTTGTAAATGGCGGCTTCCTAATGTTGTCCTTTATCAGAGCTTAGGGAGAGGGAACAGGCATGGGGAAATTAAAAACTTATAAAAAAAAATGAATTAAAACTAGAATTTATATTCATCTAAATGTGATGCTTTAGAGGGCTAGAAGATGTTATGTACAAATTTCCAATTGGAGCAACATCTGTTTGGATCAAATAGGTTCAGAGGTGAACAAAATGTTTTTAAAAATTTGGCTAAGCTTCTACAAATTGAATCTTGAATGATTCCCTCATCTCTAATCAAAGTAAAGTAACAAGTTCAGTTATTGTTTGGACTTTGTTCTACTTTAAATATAGTGAAGGATATATAGGCGGTCCCCGACTTAAGAACACCCGACTTACAGACGACCCCTAGTTATAGACAGCCCTCTGGATATTTGTAATTTACTGTACTTTAGTCCTAGGCTACAATGATCAGCTGAAACAGTTATCAAAGGAGTCTGTAATTAAGATTTATTGTTAATCCTGGATCCTATGACAACCTAAAAGTTTTAAGATCCAGTTGTCAGAGAGACCAAATACATTTGGCTGGATTTACAGTTATAAAATATACAGTTCTGACTTACATACAAATTCAACTTAAGAGCAAACCTTTAGAATCTATCTTGTGCGTAACCCGGGGACTACCTGTATATATATTTGGCCTACATGAAAAATCTCATCTGATGTGACATAAAGTAGTAAAGATGGCAGCTGTAGGAGGCCTTGTATAATCAAAGAGACTCTATAAATAGCAGGCAGTGGGTGGTGAATTTCATATAATTATATTGCTCATCTTTCTCTAATTGGACAGTAAAAACAGGTGAAACACATTACGTTGTATCGGCACAAAAAACGATCATCTGTCTCCTGATAAATATAAATTCTTTCACATGCTGCAAGCAAAATACTTGTGTTCGGCGCGTTCGTTTTAAATAATATATGCAAATGAAATCACTATGTAGAGTCTTCCTGTGGCACACTCAAGGCACACATACATAATCAGAAACTTGATTTAATGATTTTCTTTTTTTCCCCCTTCATTTAGACCTTTGCATAATAATGAGCAATGAAGCCGGGGGACAAGGGTTGTAATTCTATTCTTGATTAGATATGAGACTTACTTGTTAATAAGTCCACTAATTTCCTCATTAGTTGTAATACACAGATATAATATGTCAAACATTATAGTACATTCTCCTATTTCAAAAAGGAAAGGCAAATATTTGTTTGCATCCTGTTAATTTCCTGTTCATGTTCCGAGCCACCGTGTACTTTTAGCAAAGCTTAGCATCAAATATTCACTCGATTAATAGTATTTTCATATGTGACTTTTATTACACGACTTTTCTCGTTTAATCCTGTTTTTCTACACAATTTCCCATAAATATAAAGTCATAGAAATATGTTTTGTACTATTGTCCCTTTTCAGCAAATATATTGTGCATGAATGATCGGTTATATTCCAATGTATTCTCTGCTTGCTGTTATTCTACAGGAAGCTTCATAGTTTACTTCCAGAGGATAAAAATCTGTCCCTGGTCATGTGATAGATAAAGTATCATGCAATCTCCAAGGCTTAAGGTTGCCCTCTTTTGATTAAGAGGAGATATCTCATAGACCAACTTTTTCGACAGGGTCTATTTTACAATAACTCACACCAAATGTTGCTAGGTTGCGACACAGAAGACCCTTTGGTCAATAAAATGTAACTTTTATTCATAATCTTTAATAAAAAAAAACATACAAATCATATTTAGTGAGTCAATGTGTATATAGACTTTGTGGATTAAAATAGTAGCGGTATGAGCGGCTATTTGAGAGATTGGAATATTGTTTTCCTTTCCTATAAATTACAAAACTCGTACTCTTTCATCAGTTAATGTTTACCAGTTCGAACAGTAAGTGATTGAAATGTCGGAAAGTGACAGCTGGATGAAGGGAGATCTGTCACTAATAGTTCACAACACACTGCGCAGCACAGTGGCTTAGTGGTTAGCATTACAGCCTTGCAGCGCTGGGGAGCTGGGTTCAAGTCCCAGGGTCAACATCTGCAAAGAGTTTGTATGTTCTCTCCGTGTTTGCGTATATGACTTATTATTATTATTAATTAATTACACTGTCTAGGTTAACAGCATCCTTCTGTTAACGCTGCATGGACCACCAAATTATGAATCGGAGCACCATACACTGGTAAATTATTGATGATTATTAATTATTATATGATTATTTTTTTTTAATGCATCTACAGTATATTATTTCATCATGAACAAAAACATTCTGGTAATTATTATACCAGTCCCTTGTGACCCTTATAGGCGTACATACATTTGGTGATATAAAGATAGAGGGCCATGGGTCCAATCAAGCAAGTACCAATGTACAGAATACGTAAGATTCATTTCGATATTCCTAGCTGTGATACTGCCACTTTTAATCACTAATATGATGTTAAGTGTATGACATCACTGGTGCCAAGATGCAGCTCTACACTAAAGACATCTCCAATACCCTTGTACATCTTTCAATTAAAATTCTTCGAGTAACATATTCAATTTTTCCAATTTACCTCTTCTTGCACACGGAATAGTTCAGGGATGTTACAGGAGACAGCAAATTTCATATGATTTCTAAAAAGAAATCCTCTTGGAAGCTATAAAATGGCTTCTGTTACAACAGTGGATCGATTACGTGTGCTCAAGAGTCTTATATTTAGGACTCTGGTTGCTATATTCAGTTAATGTGCGGCATTAGGTGTAATTGATGTCTCTTGTGCTTTAAGGCAGGTTTTCAATATCTCCGGGAAGACTCCATTTCCCATTCAACAAATAGTGAATGATTAATGCGTCTGCAGAAGTTTTTTTTTTTTTCTATTCCGGAAATCCATGTGTAGAGTAGCTTGTGAATCTCTACACATTGCATACTCTCTGCAGCTCAATAGGGTGCAAAAATAATTGGAATGGATGGAGCTGTCATCTCATGTGTGCTCCCAAAGCACTTTGAAACATTGGATGTGGCTGTCAGCACTTGTGGCCGGCTGGATTCCTCCTCTGCACATCCTAATGAACAGCAGGGCAATGCACAGTGCTTTTGAGGATTCAAGCAGAAAATTGCAGTTTTCTTCTCCATGGTTTACTTGCATGGGTCAACAAGGAACAAAACTTCCTTAAAATGTTCTAAGCGCAAGACAAGAATTAAAGCATCACAGTGTTTACGACAGTGGCGGAATAAAATTTTATAGGCGCTTGGTAATAATAGCGGGATATAATACAGTACACTGGCACAGTGCATGATATATTGTACAATCATAAGAAAAAGTTCAGCTCATCGACTGCTACACCGGTTGTGTCCACAGACTGCCCTCCTCAACACACAACATATTGAGGAACACAAACAAATAATCCAGTCCTCACCATTTTCTTGTCCATCTTTATTTATTTCCAGTAAAAAAAAAAAACTGCAGTATTTCTAATACTAATCTACGTTCTTCATCATAATTCATTCTGAAGAATGAAGGTTAGCATTTGGAACACATAGGGCCACATTTACTAAGGTCCTTGGGGCATTTTTCCGGCTGACTTTGCACATTCTTTTCAGTGCAAACTGCTTGCACATGTATTTAAGAGTCCGAGACACATTTTTGGCGCACTGTACCTGACGTGACACAATTCTCCACTGAAATGGGTGTCGGATGTCCAGTCGGATCGTGTCCCACATTTAACATGCATAGGCCGACAGAAGTGTGTTGCACGCCCCATGTTAAAGGTGCACCCAAAAAAAAATGGTCCATTCTGTCAGAGCAGTGCAGGGAGTGCCAGATTCATGAAGAACATGCACCAAAAATCGTGAATCTGGTTCTCTCTGCACTATATACTTTTTTAAATAATGTGGGCCTTAGCGTTCAAAACCGACATTTTCCAATGCTAAACCTGTGTTCTTCATCTTAGTACATGATGCAGGTTTGTTGACCTCCGGCCGAGTCTGTGGTCCAGAGCACTCTGGAAGAGGTTTTAAACCAGGATACTTGGTACTTGGCTGCATTCATCTCTCCTTCAATTGCACCCAGTCGTCCTGTTCCTGCAACTAACCCCCACCCCCCATAGCATGATGCTGCCACCATCATGTTTCCTTGTTGGGATTGTATTTGGCAGGTGATGAGCACCAAACAGTTCAATCTTCGTCTGATCAGACCAGAGAATCTTATTTCTCATAGTCTGGGAGTCCTTTGTGTACTTTTTTTTGTAAACTGTATGTAGGCTTTCATATGTCTTGCACTGAGGAGAGTATAATGTTGATAGACTCTCCCATAAAACCGACTGGTGGAGGGCTGCAGTGATTGACTTTGTGGAACTTTCTCCCATCTCTGGACCTCAGTGATCTTGGGTTTCTCTCACCAAGGCACTTCTCCCATGATTGCTTAGTTTGGCTGGACAGCTAGTTTGAGGAATATATGTGATTGTTCCAAACTTCTTGCATTTAAGCATTATAGAGGCCACTGTGCTCTTAGTGATGCGGGAATTCTTTCGTAACCTTGGCCAGATCTGTGCCTTGCCACAATTCTGTCTCTGAGCTTCTTGGGCAGTTCTGGCAGTCTATGAGCTGTGAGGGCTTATATTGACAGGTGTGTGCCTTTCTTATCGGTTTAAATAAATACAGCTGGATTCCAGTGAAGGAGTAGAACCATCTCAAGGAGAATCAGAAGGAAATGGACAGCATGTGAGTTAAATATGTGTCACAGTAAAGAGTCTGAATAATTATGTGATATTTCAGTTTGTCTTGTTTAAAAATTAAATTGTTTTCTGTCAAGATGGGGTGCAGTGTGCAATTAATGAGAAAAAAAATGTTTTTGAACTTACCAATTAGCTGCAATGAAACAGAGTGAAAAATTTAAATGGGTCTGAAAACTTTCTGTACCTACTGTACCTAACTAGTGCTGTTTAAATAGTTTGTGTTCCTGAAAGGTAGTGATGGAAATGAGGAAAATTTGTGTGGGGGTTCCATGAGTCTTTGGTAACACCCCAGGTTAAGAGTTTTCCTTTATGAAATAAAATAAAAAGTGAATTAACAAAAGAGATAATTAAGGCAAATCAATGTTTGTGTGATTTCTGGTTGCTTTAAAAAAAGAATCAAGTCATCAAGCTACACTTGCACCAGGCTTTTGAAGGACCTTGGTTGTTTCATAGATCTTGAAAACTCACCAAGTTGGATGTAGACGTGTTCTAATCCTTCTGTATCTTAATTGTAGAGAGACTTGCTAATGTTGAGAGCAGAATTCTGTGGGGGCCTTATCATCACTTCTAGAACAGAACATGGCATACAGTTTTAACCCCATTAATTTCACTTGAACATGGCATACCTGGCTTAAGAATATCTTCTCAACTATATAGTTATTGTTTAACTACAACAAAAAGAAGGACATATTTTCTGAGATTTGGCGACAGCAAAACACGTTATTCAGTTTCCAGAAATAGTTGGCTAGGTACAAAATTGACTTCTCCGGATTATGAATAGATTCCAGAATAAACCTTCTGAGTAGGAAGACCATTGTCTACAAATTTACTCCTCAGAGGGATAATTTTTCTGTGGAGAGGGTTAGACTATATTACAAATGACAATGCTAACTGTATCATAGGACAATACACACCCTATGAAATGATCAGGAAGTAAATATATATTAAGGATCGGTAATTAATATCAGAAAGGTGTTGGTCTTACAACTGGCATCCCCCCATTCTTTCATCCAAGCAGCTAATAGCTGGATCCATGGCACCCAGAGTTTCACAGCTTCATTCACATTCAAGAATTTGTCATCAATATCCAAGTCATGGATAAACATGTTTAAATGACTGACATATAACCTACACTACTTACTGAAACCACCACCATGTTTAGCAAAGTCCTTACAAAATCCACGCCCCCCCTAATGTTTTCTTAATGGATTTTTTCCCAATAATTTTGCTGTATCAGACATGTTTAGTAGAAGTTTTGTCATTATTATTATTATTTATTAGACCCTTGACTTCAGTTTTTTTCATTTGTGGCCATAACGTATTTGAAGCTACTGAACAATTATGGAGGATTGTTCCCTTGTTAGTGATATTCTTCTCGTATTAACAAGTGCACGGTGAGGTGATTGTGAAGTGAATTACAAATCATTCATGCCGAAGAATGTGACATGAAGACAGATAAAAGATTATTCTGCTCCTTGCTTCATTAAATGTCTTCTTTTAGGATTTGCAGTCTTGTTCCTGTCTTTGCCATGCGTGAACAATGAGAGCAGTTATGTAGTCATGCCTAAAGCGGCTTAACTAGAAGAAGTCCATGAACTGTGAACCCCACCAATCTTTCAAATAAAAGAACTTTACCTGCTGCTGTAACTCAGATGTGTGAAATTGTGGTGATCTTCCAACCATTCCAACTCCTGAGATGTGAAAGAGCGGCAGTCTATAGTAAACTCAGCTCAATCCTAAAACCTTTACTTGGATAACTTCTTCTGGACTCTTCCTTAAAAACCCTACATTCTACTCTAACCTAGTCTCTCCTTCAGAATTACCAAGGTCTACCACATGTCAACCTTCTTTGAGTCCACATTTACATTGCTACAAAATCAAGACTACAGAATAAGGCTTTCTGTTCACCATTTGAACTTAGCCACCCTATACTTTCTAGAATGATATCCCAAATTTTCCTCTTTGAGCCTTTTTTCCCCCTACCTTTCAGTGATGTGTGAACAAGTAGAACAGACATGTATCCGTCAGCCATAGATTACTTTTTTAAAAAACGGAAAATCGAATTCCCTCAAAATTGCTCCGTTGAATCAGTGGCCACAACAAACCGGTATTGGTTAGCAGGAACAACATGGTTGTCTCCACCATCAAAGTACGACATTGGCCTTTTAACCAGTTAACCAAAAGCAATATGCTGTTTTACAGGTACTTTAAATTAAAGAGGCCTTTCTCCATAAAATACTCTGAGCGATGAATGAGAATTATGAACCGTGCTTACGGTACAAGTCATAATTATCTTTGCTGTTGTTTGACTTTATAATCACGAGCAGCTGTAAAAGTTCAGCAACTTTAAGAAAATACAGATTCTGCAACCAGAGTCTCTATTAATGCACAATATTTCCTTGATATCCCTAGTGATTCCACAGTGATGCCAAAGAAGAGAAAGTACAGCTGGGTTTATTTGGCCGCTCAGCGGAGCAGACCTGGAACATGCAGTGTCCAACACAAAGCAAAACATAAGAAATGAAATTAGGCCATGGGCTATCTGTGTGTTACACAGCACTGGCAATGGTAGGAAAATGTGGACTTGACTTTATTACATTTATTATGGAGCTGCGCTGCAGCTTTTAACGAGTACAGGCAGTCCCCGGGTTACATACAAGATAGGGTCTGTAGGTTTGTTCTTAAGTTGAATTTGTATGTAAGTCGGAACTGTATATTTTATCATTGTAATCCCAGACAGAACTTTTTTGGTCTCTGTGACAACTGGATTTTAAAAATGTTGGGTTGTCATAAGAATCAATATTAACAATAAGGCTTCATTACAGACACCTGTGATAACTGTTACAGCTGATCATTGTAGCCTAGGACTAAAGTACAATAAATTACCAACATCCAGAGGTCCGTTTGTAACTAGGGGTCATATGTAAGTCGAGTGTTCTTAAGTAGGGTACCGCCTGTAGTTCAAACCGTTAGATAAGGTTTTCTCAATGCCTACACAAGTACAATAGGGATAACAGCACGGGTTCAATTTATAGAAAACACAATAGATTATTTTCTGGGCACGGATTTTTATAGGATTTATCATGACAAACATTAATGACAAAAAAAAATGACAAAATAAGTGATTTCATATATCTATAGTATGACCTCAAAATGAGATTCAGGAATGTGCTTAACTTCTTGACTATATAGTTCATTTCACGCTTCCATGTCTGCCCATTACTTGTACAATTTCTTCCCAACCAAAACTTTTGTCCTGAAGAAGTACTTCGATAATGGAATTATATTCATTTCTCCACAGTGGCCATTTTATAACCAAATTAGATATACAATGTTATATAACCTCTAGAAGTATAAATACTAGAGATGAGCGAGTATACTCGTCCGAGCTTGATGCTCGTTCGAGTATTAAGGTACTCGAAACGGCTCGTTGCTCGGACGAGTATTTCCCCTGCTCGAGATCGAGCATTTAATTAAAAAAACACAGTGAAGAACAATGAAGAATAGAATAAAAACAGTGAACACAGGATCATTTAAGTGAAAAAGACAGTGAAGAACACAGTGAAGAATATATTACAGATGTTCGGCACATCTGCTTACTAGATACGCGCGGAACGGCAGCAGGGAGACATCAAGCAGCAGGGAGACATCAGGCAGCGGGGAGACATCAAGCAGCGGGGAGACATCAAGCAGCAGGGAGACATCAAGCAGCAGGGAGACAGACATCGGGCAGCACGGGGGGAGACAGACATCGGGCAGCACGGGGGAGACAGACATCGGACAGCAGAATTATAATAATAATAATCTGACCTCATCTCAAACAGATGGAGAATGTGATCTAAGGCAATACCCATTTTGAGAGATAACAAAACTCAGACTTCCATCCGAAGATAAATCAAGTCTTAAATGCCCAGAGTCTCAAAGCATCTTCACTGATCTTGGGTTTAGCTTTATTAATGCCATGTCACAATAACAAACACTTCTTCATGAAATATTCATTGACCCTATCCAGTCTGACAGTACTGAATGCATGACCAATGTGATTCTGGCGGATGGCTATAATTGGCATACGTACAGCCGGTTTACATCTGCCCTAAACATTCCTGGAAGGTGAACCTATTCTCGATATATAGAACATCCTCATCAAATATGCCCAAGCTTCTGGTAAAACTGAATTTGTGGGCTTAGGAGAGCTGTCTTTGGACAGGACATAAGATAAAATGTAATATTAACCTTAGAAAAAAGCTGGGAGGGTTAATAATCACGGTCTGTGACCTTCCAGGAAGAACCTTCTCAGAGCGAGCATCGAGGACTCCCTCTAAGTGTGCAATGCTTTATAGTTGGAAGGATGGAGACAGGATGGAGACACGGGGGAGACAGACATCGGGCAGCACGCGGGAGACAGACATCGGGCAGCACGGGGGAGACAGACATCGGGCAGCACGGGGGAGACAGACATTGGGCAGCACGGGGGAGACAGACATCTGGCAGCACGGGGGAGACAGACATCGGGCAACACGGGGGAGACAGACATCGGGCAGCACGGGGGAGACAGACATCGGACAGCATGGGGAGACTTCAGTGGAAGAAGAGGAGCGGATCCCGGGACAACGTATCACCCCGACAAGTAAGCAGATGTGCAGAACATCTGTAATCTATTCTTCACTGTGTTTTTCACTTAAATCATCCTGTGTTCACTGTTTTTATTCTATTCTTCACTGTTCTTCACATCTGTTAACTTGTCGGGAGATAATATACGCGCGGAACAGTGAAGAATAGATTGCAGATGTTTGCATACATCTGCTAACTTATCAGAAGACATTCTTTTTCAATTAAATAACACATTTTATTCCCGAACCATGGTCCCTTTGAAAAATGCTCGGGTCTCCCATTGACTTCAATGGGGCTCGTTATTCGAGACGAGCACTCGAGCATCTGGAAAAGTTCGTCTCGAATAACGAGCACCCGAGCATTTTAGTGCTCGCTCATCTCTAATAAATACACATACATACCTTAACACTGTAAAAAACACATCCTGGACAGTAAGAGTCATTGAAGCTACAAAATCTTGCACCATATTGGTCATAAACTTCATTTATCCCTGACCATCCACAAATGATTTAGGACCACCAAACTCCTTGCAGATGGCATCTAGTGTCAACCACACTACCTGGGATATCACGAGAGCGAAGACCAAGTCTGTATAACCAAAACTATATAATTATGAGGGAGAACACCATCTCAGAATTGATGAATTTTAAAAATCCATGGCTTAAGTCAAGGAAGTTCCTGGTCTACCCTGCATTCAGTCCTCTGGGATGCTTACCTCCATTGCTTACTCGATCCATTTCTCACATCTAGAGTGATGGAGGCCTCCCCTTCCATGGTTTGCCAATTTGGCAAAACTCTGTGTAACGCTGCGTAATCTGTGTGCGCTATATAAATAAAGGAATTATTATTATTATTAAGGATGTGACCTTTTGAGAAATTGCCACCCAAGAAGAAAAAATAAAAACACCTTTGAAAGACACCAAAACTTCTTCTTTTACCCACACTGTGAATGCCAAAAAGACCCTAATGAATCAATACCTAAATTGCTTGTAAAAAAAATGCTGAAATTTTTTTCCCTTAAAATGGCAGTAATAAAAATGCAAGTTTTCCATGCATATAAAGGTCAGCACACAAATAAATAAAATAATTACTGTCCTCAGTAGTGAAACTGTAGTAACACTGTGGAAAAACAATATTCATTTGGTAAAATTGTTTTATTGTCCTAAGGAATAACAATCATGTTGTTCGGTGAATGGAGTAAAATTCCAAGCACAAAAAGAAATTGCAGGTTAACTTTTCTATGTTTTTAATGAGCTATATGTGTATCTATTGTTACAATATATACCACTTATCCTGCAAAAAATCAAGCCCTTTGTTGAGTAAGTTTTATTCGCACGAACGTTATGTGCTCTCAGGCCGAAAACAATGGGCCTGTGTTTCATCGCAGATTCAGCACTATCAAAAACATGGCCGTGGCCATGAGCCCACAGAAACACATGGGGAAATCAGCTAGCCACAAAAACAACAGCTATCAAATGCCACCAATATATGCTTCTGGGATATTTGCAATATGCAAAATATGTTTTCCAGGATGGGATAAGAAAAACCATGCCTCTTTCAGCTACCTTGTAAGGCAGCTCCCTTGACATCAAGCATGACCTACAAGATGCCTTATGCTTGATGTGAAGGGAGCTGCCTTACAAGGTAGCTGAAAGAGGCGTGTTTTTCCTTATCCCATCCTTGTAAAACTTTGCATATTTTCCCAGAATCCCCCTAGTGGAGCATCCATGGCTATAAGATTCCACACACCCCAACAGGGTGGACTTTGTTGGCAGTCTCTGTAAGGAGAACTCTTACTTCCTGATCCCAATATATGCTTGTCAACCTTATATTTACAGAAACTTAAAAAGTAAACCTGTATTTATATACAGAATATAAGTTGTGTGTGTATATGAATATGTTAATAGGTACATTTGATTGAAGTCTTCATATCTACACTCACCGGCCACTTTATTAGGTACACCATGCTAGTAACGGGTTGGACCCCCTTTTGCCTTCAGAACTGCCTCAATTCTTCGTGGCATAGATTCAACGAGGTGCTGGAAGCATTCCTCTCAGATTTTGGACCATATTGACATGATGGCATCACACAGTTGCCGCAGATTTGTCGGCTGCACATCCATGATGCGAATCTCCCATTCCACCACATCCCAAAGATGCTCTATTGGATTGAGATCTGGTGACTGTGGAGGCCATTTGAGTACAGTGAACTCATTGTCATGTTCAAGAAACCAGTCTGAGATGATTTCAGCTTTATGACATGGCGCATTATCCTGCTGAAAGTAGCCATCAGATGTTGGGTACATTGTGGTCATAAAGGGATGGACATGGTCAGCAACAATACTCAGGTAGGCTGTGGCATTGCAATGATGCTCAATTGGTACCAAGGGGCCCAAAGAGTGCCAAGAAAATATTCCCCACACCATGACACCACCACCACCAGCCTTAACCGTTGATACAAGGCAGGATGGATCCATTCTTTCATGTTGTTGACGCCAAATTCTGACCCTACCATCCAAATGTCGCAGCAGAAATCGAGACTCATCAGACCAGGCAACGTTTTTCCAATCTTCTACTGTCCAATTTCGATGAGCTTGTGCAAATTGTAGCCTCAGTTTCCTGTTCTTAGCTGAAAGGAGTGGCACCCGGTGTGGTCTTCTGCTGCTGTAGCCCATCTGCCTCAAAGTTCGACATACTGGGCATTCAGAGATGCTCTTCTGCCTACCTTGGTTGTGACGGGTGGCGATTTGAGTCACTGTTGCCTTTCTATCAGCTTGAACCAGTCTGCCCATTCTCCTTTGACCTCTGGCATCAACAAGGCATTTCCGCCCACAGAACTGCCGCTCACTGGATGTTTTCTATTTTTCGGACCATTCTCTGTAAACCCTAGAGATGGTTGTGCGTGAAAATCCCAATAGATCAGCAGTTTCTGAAATACTCAGACCAGCCCTTCTGGCACCAACAACCATGCCACGTTCAAAGGCACTCAAATCACCTTTCTTCCCCATACTGATGCTCGGTTTGAACTGCAGGAGATTGTCTTGACCATGTCTACATGCCTAAATGCATTGAGTTGCCTCCAAGTGATTGGCTGATTAGAAATTAAGTGTTAACGAGCAGTTGGACAGGTGTACCTAATAAAGTGGCCAGTGAGTGTATAGTTTATTTCTATAATCTTCTAATATGACTGCTGGAGAACAATGAGCAGATGAATACATATCTACAAGAAACACAAGCAACAATCTTCTTTTGGAGTAGAATAAATATCCGTCCAATAGACATCAACTGAAAAACAATGAAATTTAATGAAGCTTATCCTGAACTAGAAATTCAATGGCATACGTCACTAAAAACTGGTAATGAAATGCAGATGAAAGCTTTCAGAAATGGCAGATTACCATGATAATTATTACTGGCTCAAAAGCAAAATTAGCTTGAAACTAATTTTTCTCCTGGTCTTCAAAGTAACCTCTGTTTCTGTTGTGTTCCTATTACATGTCCTCCTGTTTGGTATTGTATATATATGATTGTATATAATATGTCTCTATATGATCTCTATTTTATTTGCCTTGTAGCTTTACAAAACTGTGTAAAATATAATCATATTATGGCGGCTTTTATACTATGGATTTTGAGTGTTTTTGGCACTGTTGGAAGTTATTTCAGTAAAATTACAGTATTATTTTCTATTTTCATTTTTTTTTCTGTTCATGTACCACTGATTGTTGTGATTTCACAATTTCATGGCTTTCTCACAAGTTTTCCCAGTAACTTATGGGAAAAACTGCAACTTGAAATGACAAATAACTACTGGAACCATGAGCTGGGTCCGGACTGCAATCCTGTTTTGTAGTTATTGGGGCACCCATCCTGACGCGTTCCCAGAAAGTGCATTGTCCGATCAGAATGCACTCTGCCGCGATTCACTAAGACGGTGCGCCCAACATCCTGCATGTTTTGCTTCCCCGCTCAGGTCCGCTGGATTTCACCATCTTTTAAGTGGTGCATGTAAGTGTTTGAGCTTGCGACACAATTTGAAAGTTAAATCCCAAGCTCAGTCCAAATCAATTGGATCATCCGACGGCACGCCCCCCGATCTCTGTTGCATGAAAGCTAGCTGTGCCACAATCCGATCGCATGCGACACAATATCCAGTTAAATACCTGCCACAGCCATGCAAATCCTGAAAACGACGGAAAAAAACGACTAAAGTGTGACCACGGACCCTTAGTAAATATGCCCTGTGTTTTGTTTCCCGGCAATGCACAGCGATGCGCAGTCACGGCTCCTTACAATGTAGGAGACGTGTACAATAACACATGCGCAAGCTTTGAACCTTGCACAACAAAATGACGTCACCGAGGCCGGCGCATCATCCTGAGAGCGTATATATACTGTTGGCAGTATATGAGTATATGAACTGTTGGCAGAATACTCAGCATATGAGCTGGTACTTTTAGTACTCCAGCAGTATACTGCATATAACAATGAGAAATGTAAAATGAGAAATACCACAGCCACGAGGCCGGAGCACTACAAGTACCAGCATATGCTGAGTATATGAGCTGGCACTTGTACTCTGGCCTCATGGCCATAGTACTTCTCATTGTACCCCTTTATTTTGCAGTATATGAGCCACATAATAATCAGCACCATATACTAAAAACAGGGAGAAACTGAGAACTGTTGAGCTTCGTGTGTGTCTTTCCACCATTCCTGCCAGAATATCCCTTTTGTGTTTATCGAAACAGGCCCAAGGTTTCACAATGAGTGAGTAAAATAAATTTAGAATCTATATTATTAACTATATGTATAATATGACTGTTTTAGTGTCATTTTGCGCTATTTTGGTTGGTGGTGTGCCCCAGGATATAGTGTATAAAGAGTGCGCCGCGGCTCAAAAAAGGTTGAAAATCACTGCTCTAGATCACAATTTTGCACCCTAATTTGACTCAGTTTTGGAAGAATTTGGCTCAAGTTATGTCTTGCCTCCTTTTAACTAAGTTCCACCCTTTTTGGAAATGTCTGAAAACTATGTAATCTAAACACATAATGAATTTGCTTCTATAACAAGATGCTGATGCTGTTTTTCTGGTTTACCAGTGGGACAGATCATAATATCTTACTGTCATGTGTCAATAATAACCATGGCAGTAAGATACATGGTGGGTCATTTATCTTATCTCTATGGCTAGTTTTTGCCTGTTGGTTTTCCATCTGCTTCTTTGGTAAAAAAAAAAAAATTCAGATCTCTATTTGAGACATTTGTTACAAATGTTGCAAAAATGTGGCACCAAATGCCTCAAGTCATTGCTTTCCATTTTCAGCCCGTGAGCCCTCTCCATGCACCAGGAACCGATGCATGTCGTGATTACAAGGCGGGCGGTCGAGAAGTAGAAAAAAATATTTATCATTCAAATTCTAGAATTCAGCAAAGACGTACCAGTAACACCAGCGATAGGTGCTAGCATGGGCGCCGCCATCTTGCTGAGGATTCTCGCTCCCCCTGACGTCATCTTCCGAGGACCCAAGGCTGTCTCGTTTTGACCCTTTCATTACAATGTGCTACCAGCACATTGCAATGAATGAGGAGAAAAATCCCCATATACTGTAGTATGGCAGTATATGATAGGATCGATCAGACAACCTAGGGTTAAAGTACCCTAGGGAGTTAGAAATATAGTAAAAATAAAAAAAAGTTTTTAAAAAAATTATAATAAAAAAATAATTCAAATCACCCCCCCTTTCCCTAGAACTGATATAAATATAAACAGTAAAAATCAAACGGTTTTTCACTGCATTTAACCCCGTAACAGAAAATAGCGCCCAAAGTCGATAATTTTGAAAAATATTTTAAAAATCGATAAAAAGTGATCAAAAGGTCGTTCAGTCCTAAAAATGATATCATTATAAACATCATCAAAAGTTGCAAAAAATTACACCACCCACAGCTCCGTACAACAAAGTATGAAAAAGTTATTAGCGCCAGAAGTTGGCAAAATAAAAAAAAAGATTTTTGTACAGGAGGTTTTAATTTTTGTAAATGTATGAAAACATTATAAAACCTATACAAATTTGGTATTCCTGTAATCATATTGACCCAAAGAATAAAGTAGACATGTTTTTTGGGACGCACAGTGAAAGCCGTAAAATCCAAGCCCACAAGAAAACGGCGCAAATGCATTTTTTTCACCATTTTCACTGCATTTGTAATTTCTTTCCCGCTTCCAAGTACATGGCATGGAATATTCAATACCATGAATACTATGAAGTGCACTTTGTTACGCACAAAATAAGCCATCACAGAGCTCTTTACGTGTAAAAATAAAAAAGTTATAGATTTTTGAAGGTACGGAGTGAAAAATGGAAATGAAAAAACAATAAAGGGCCAGGTCCTTAACCGGCTAAAATATGAACAGTTTCCTGGAGTGACAGGTATAGACCTGAAGGTGCCTATGTGCAAAACTATTATGTGGGCTCATCATAGCTTATCAATGTTTCAAATCAATGTTTCATTTAATGCATTAGAATCTAATAGAATAATAAGGCCCATTATACTGCAATTGTAAACACCTGGACCATTGTAACTTACGGGGCCTTAACGAATTATATAGGATATGGATAAAAGATTTTCTGTTCTTTTAAGTTTTGGTTTTTAGTTTTTAATTTTTAGGTTTGATTCTGGATAAATAAATTACATTGCAAAAAATAAAAACAAATTATATGAATAATATGTAGTGGGTGGGTGACATTTCTACAATTCATCAGATCACAGGTTCTAGAAAATATATGGGCATGGAAGTAAAATATTTTAAATTAAATGATCATGCAAGCAAAAGGGTTAATGTGATAATGGGAACCAATTTAGACTACTCATAATCTGCACTCTCACGCTATTCCTTATATACATATCTCCACTATATGCTGATGACCTTGTATATAGAGCTAAACCGACTATCCAAAGAGTTCTAGCACTATCCATTGAGTCAGCTGATTGTATCTCTTCATCTCTTCCAGGAAGTTTTTTTTTTTCTGTCTATCTCAGCATCATGTTGTTTTGTTATCACTGAACTAGGAATAGCAGTGTTGCCACATGTGAAATGCTATATCAGCAGAGCACCATAAAGAAAAGAAACAAAAGCACTCAAGGAAACTGTTGACAATTTGACAGCAATATAATGCAATCAAGCAGAGGATACCAGATCTCCTTTTATAAATCCTAAATACAGAGTTTCGTAAGCAGCGTGATGGGAAGAGAGGTGTCATCGGTGATTATGTAGGAAGCAACTTCTTGATATCACTTTGATACTATCTCTGGCTCTAAGTCACAAAGCGCAAAGATTAATCCTAATCAATTCCGTGTTCCATTACTGAGTACAAATCAGCCCGATTGCTGATAACTAAATAGTTAGGACTTGATTTCCGTAGCATTGTTCTGGTATTCAAAGCTGGAGGACAACAACACTGTCCACCAAAGCTAGGTCTTTGCACAATGAGCTTCTGTTCATTGCCTGTAAGGCTACATGCACACCAATTTATGCTTGACACTATCCCATGGACTGCTGTTTGTTTCCCGTTTGTCATCAGAGGGTGCCATTGACAATAAAGAAAGAAAGCCCAAGACGAAAATCAGGGAGGATTAGGACCTGCTTCGTAATTAGTGGCCTGGGCAGTCAACTCACACAAAAGACTGTAGAAGCTACGGCCGTGTCTGAGTCCATAGAACGATATGTGCTAGCTGTTGTATCAAAGGCTAGCACACATCAAAAAAATCACTTCATGTGGACCCTAAAGTAGAGAAGAAGACACTTTGTGCAGGGAAAATGTGGATTAGATGGTCAGCTGCCTGAAGGAGATAGAAAGAGATTTTTATTGAGAATCCTCCCCTTCAACACAGATTGACAGCACCTTCAAGTGCCACCCTGAGAAGTAAAAAAAAATGTTGCATCCATAATTAGGTTAGGTGTGTAAAATAAGGACACAACATGTAAAATCAGGACGGCTTGTTTTCAGAAGAAAACCACCTTAGCAACTAAAAAAAGGTCACAATCGAAGGCAGGACTCAAAAATGCTAGCCACAAAAGGTGTCGCCCTAGGAGGTCCACAATCTAGGTATGAAAAATACTGCTGTACTCTATTGAAACTTGTAGGGCACAATAAATAAAATTGTAGCCAAATGGTAACACTACTGCCACCTCACCATCAGAGTATCCAGTCATCTCATTCTCGAGGGAAAAAACTGTTTTTTTTTTCTACATGTTCTCCATAAATGAATTACGTGCATAGAACTTAGGGATTAGGTAAGGCGTCTTCTCCCGAGCAAAAATATTTCTTTCAATGGTTCCCTCTTTCCCACAAGCTAAAGTAAATGGCAAAAAAATATACAATCTTGCAAAATGTTTGCTCAAATAAAGCTATTTTTGTAACTTTTTGATGCCAGTATTAAAACACAACCTATACAGTGAAGTTGCTGATTTTTTTTTATTATTCAGCTTGACTTACAACCAGAAACGACCTTAGTTGTTTCTGTTACCAGACATTGCAGCTTGTGTTTTATTGGCTCACTCAGTCTGTTCACATCGTGATAGAACATTCACCTGCTTTCACGTTTTATTACAGTTTTTCACTCCACTTTGCACTTCATAAACGGAGATCTACTCTGACATACGCAATCCTGATAGCAACTAATGCTGCTGAGCAACTAGTCTTGCAAATCAGAGATGTCAGAAAATAAGGAACAGCTGCCGAGAACGTTCAGCATGCTTTACTGCCTGGAATGAATAATCGGAGGAGGCAGGGCCATTTCAGCAAGTGATCAGGCAGACTCTAGGCATACCAGACTGTTTGTACTGAAATCTAAAGCAACGCTCAGAAATAATCCTCCAATAACATAAAAGGTAGTTGGTTTACAAAATGCTGATTAAATCACGTTAACGTTGTTAACAGAATCTGTAATATAAAATAACAAAGAGGTTTTTAATAGCCTTAAGCCTTTGGAATTCTGGGAAGCTTAGAGAGTATTACAGTTACGATGCACGTACACTGATAAGTCTGACAGTGCACTGGTCTAATAACACTGAGCATAGAGCACAGGCCTTTACCATAGGATTGTCATTTTTATTGAACCGAAAACCTACTCTTTCTATTACATTGTGACATCATTTCATAAAGTAGATTTTGGAGGGTTCTGGCACACACCCCACCCCCCCCCTCCCCCCCATCATCCAAAGCTGCTTCAAATGCATTTTACGCTAAACAAAATCCTGCTCTACACTGATAAGGATCTAATTCTCTAGAATAGTCTGCAGTTGAGGATATGGCTTTGTTATTCCTATTGATGTTCCAAGGCGTGAAAAAAATCTAAAGGAAGAGTAAGACCACGTTCACACGCTGCGCTTTAAATGTGTTTAACAAGCACAATTCAAGTGCAGCGGGGAGGAATTTCTATCAATTGCAGCTTCATTTTGACCGGGAATAACACTTGTTTTACCGGAAAATACTACATGTGTTGCAAGAGAATGCAGCCTGAAAATCTCAAACTACCTAAGCATTAAAGGGGGGATTTGTCACCACATTGTCTAATTTCAGCAGTGAAGTAACTTGTGACTGTTAAAAGGAAAGTGACTGGACTTCCGGAACGACAAAAGGACAGTGGGGGACATGTATCACTGCTATTCCTTTCTTCTTTTTTTTTGTGACTTTTTAGGTGCAGAATCAAGGAGTGTAGCAAAGTTAGCTGCCTCAAGGATTTAATGCAGTAGCCGTATATATCTTTGTAGCTTGTGCGACTTTTGGGCTCTGACATTGCCGCATTCTTGCACCTCATAAGTCGCAAAACAGAGCATGCGTGACCCAGGCTTACTTTCACAGCTACTATTTGGGACTAAAAAGTCGCTCACCGAAACAAAAAGTCGAGACTAAACAGACAACTCATTACACATAGCACAAAGGGAAAATATACTTTAAAAAAACTTGCAAGGATTAAGTAGGCCAACTTCAGGAAACTTGAAAAAGTGGCAGCCGAAAAACTATGATACATGTGCCCTCGTGAGCCCTATATGAAAGCTAACATTGGTTAACCAGAGATATTAAAAGTATAGAAAGCTATAGCAAACAGGAAAGCTAGCTAGGAATATAACCAGCACAGAAGTAGCTGTGCGCTGAGAACTTTTAGGTACTGATAGAGCTTCAGCTGCAGATGACTGGGACAGAGATCTGTCAATCAAAGCAGTTAGCAACTGCTGTACCAGAACAGGTGTGGTGCAATAGTCTCAATACAGCCAACCACATAAGGCACAGTTCACACTGTGAAAAGTCAAACCATGCAATCAATGCCACCTTAACCACATTTTGAAGACAGA
This sequence comes from Engystomops pustulosus, assembly GCA_019512145.1. Classification (NCBI taxonomy): domain Eukaryota; kingdom Metazoa; phylum Chordata; class Amphibia; order Anura; family Leptodactylidae; genus Engystomops; species Engystomops pustulosus. The sequence goes on from WNYA01001414.1 coordinate 40,272, forward strand.
AGAAGACATCGGCACGGACGGTAGCGCGCATTAGCAACAAAAAAAGTATCAAACTTTGTGACATTCTAAGCCTTAAAAGTCATACAGAATCAATAAATGGCACACAAAAGTCTCAACAGATGAGAAGAAAATGGTCAATACGTGGTGATAAATCCACCCCATAGGGTACAAAGCAGTTTGAGAAACTACACCCTGCTGTTGGACAAACCAGCTGAGAGAATGATAGTTTGAGATAGATACGCACAAACTTTCCCCTTTCTTTTGGATGGACCAACAAATAACAAACCAATTATTTCAAACTACCACAGCATGTATGTTAGTAATATAAATATATATACTATGGGCAGTATAAGAATATATACTGTATATCTATACCCAGGTCCCCAGCGCTGCAAGGCTGTAATACTAACCACTAAGCCACGTGCTGCCCATAAGTTGGCCACTATGGGGGCCCCTAGAAGTTTTTTTTTTACTGGTGGGCCCCTTGGCTTAATTTGACGCCAATCACAACATGATGAATAGGTTTTACCATTTAAAATAAAATATCCAGAAATAAAGAGAAGACTCATGTGTACGAAATGTAGGTAGGTATTTTAGCTTGTCCTCATTGACTTGCATGACCATTTACAGCCCAAATAAACTAAATAAAAATAAATGCAATGTATTGGTTCTGACAATATTCTATGGAATACACCGTAGATGAAACTCTACTACATGAGTCTTGTCTTTATTTCTGGATATTTTATTTTTACAACCTGTTTAAACCTGTTCATCATGATTTGATCGGCGTCAGATTGTTAAGCCAAGGGCCCACCAGTAAAAAAAAAAAGTTCTTGGGGCCCCATAATGGCTTACTACACCCATTCATAAAATTACTAGAACATGAAAGACCCATCACATTATGATTAAGAAGGTGGAGCCTGGGAAGGAATGATTGCAGTAAATGATTTGCTGTTTTCTACTTCAATTACAAGTTCTGGGCTAGGGCTCCCTATCACCGAAAAACACTCACAACAGTGTAACCTTTACCACTATTTGTAGTCCTATGGAAATTAGCAGACTCAGACAACTGTTATCCCTTGTTTGCAATAATAATAATTCTTTATTTATATAGCGCACACAGATTACGCAGCACTGCACAAAGCAAGACAAATTGGTCCCTGTCCCCATGGGGCTCACAATCTAAAGGACCCGGAGGAAACCCACACAAAAACGGAGAGAACATACAAACTCTTTGCAGATTGTAGGTTCCCAACGCTACAAGGCAGAAGTGCTACCCACTCAGCCACCATACTTTTTAATGCTTGTTTTTTCCATTAAATAATCACAATTCCTGGCGGTTTGCAGGGAATTGCGGTTATTTTAGGGCTTGTACATCAGAAAACTTCCATACAAGCCCTGATAAATGTCCCTTAAAGACTGTTGCTTACAAAAGAAGTAGCTTCACATAACAATTTGGCTCCCTATCACATAAACCAACTACTGTAAGCATGCAGTGTAAAATCAGTAAAAACCATACCCAGAGTTCAATGGGAGTCCCGCTACTAAATGTTACGGCGCAGCCAATTAATGCAATTTAAATGTCAGACTCTGAGACTTTTGAAGCGTCATTTACTTCCGATTCCAGTCGCTCCGTGTGCACTAAAGCATGGAAACATGCAGCTCCTGCTTCATTTACCATCTCTGATCCCTCCAAGTAGAATGTAAGGAATCAAACACACAGTGACTCATTTTACAGATTAAGCAGGAGAAAATGAAAACATCTGTTTCCAGACCTCTTATATTTAGCTCAAGCATGGGTATTTTACTACTTATCCTATCAGTCAGTGCAGAAATATTTAGGAAGCAAATTCCCCTTTACCAAAACAAATTTTGACAAATTCGTGCACTGCATTTTGTAGCAGATATACAACAAGAAGTTCTTTGTTACAGGAAAAGAATGATGTCAGTCCCACAAATATTTTGCATAACAAATGTAGAAATCTTTTTGGAAAACACAAGGGTTAAGTCCCCCAATTTTGGCAGGTAAAAACATTTGAAGTAGAGATTAGCCAAGAGAGCGTTGGTATAATAAAATGTCCAATCACAGACAGAGAAGTAGGGGAGGCTCCTGCGGCAGGCAGTTTTCTTGCCAAGCACAGGATTCTGGGTAGGAAAAGGAGCCAATGCCTGAACTTCTATAATATAAGAAGGTTGAAAGAAAAGGAAAAGTTTAAAGCTGGAAGTCTTGGAATTGTTTGAAATTTTGGTGCAGTTTTTATTGTTTACTAAGAGCCATCGCTCCACTCCCTATCCACCGGACTTGCCTGCCTTTCTCATCCCCCGTTACCTGACACCATTTGTTCTACTAGGGGTATAGTATGAGCAGGCTTTAGAACACTTTAGTTCATGCACTTTTTTGCACAGGTCACTTTAATAACATCTAGGCAGCTATATGGTTTGATGTGGACTTTGACATTTGAATATTACCATTTGTATACTTGTGCAATCTGTTGATTGAGATAGGGAGTTCAGGGCATCACTGCCCTTGGTAGCGTTCATACATCTATAGGGTGTACTTTTAAGTGTTTTTATCCTTTTTTTCGTCCTGTGTGATATATATTGTCTTTTGATGTATCAATAAAAATTTTTTGGATTAATTGATCCTGTGTACGCATCCAACTTTTCTCTTGTTTTGGTTTTCTGGATTAGCTATTGGGATGCGTGGATGCTGCATCATTCTTGCACCTTGGTAGTGCCTGCTCCCTCTTTGTTCAGCCATTAAATATAGTTAACACCTAGGCAAATCAATCAGGGTCATTTAAAGGGTCTGCCTGGGATAAGGGGTGTTTTAACTTACCCCTCTCTGCTCCAGTTCAGTGCGTCAACACTGACCTCTGCAGCAAGGAGGAAACAATGGAATCCAGCAACCAGGCAGGCAAGTGTTCAGGCATGGGTAGAATAAAACTTCACGTTTATTTCATCTTATAAAAAGTTTAAAAAAGATACCAAAGTGAGAAAAACTGACGCGTTTCGAGCTATAACATGCTCTTAATCATAGTCGGCGTCTACAATCTGTGGCTAAAGGGTGAGCTGAGAAAAATCTTTTTCCTCTTTTTGTTTTGTAACACTGACCTCTGTTTCTATACTGAGACTAAGGGCTCATTCACATGAACATAAAGGAAAACAATTTGCGGCATTAATGTCTATAGCGTTTGGTCGCGGTGAGCACAAGTTGGGGCACATTTACTAAGGGTCCATCGGACGCATTTCCCTCGGGTTTCCTGACTTTTTACCATTTTGCCCTGAATTGCCCCAGGTTTTTGGCGCACGTGATTGGATTGTGGCGCATCGGCGCTGGCTTTCATGCAACACAAATTGGGGACATGGATGTCAGACAACCCGACTGATTCGGACAAACCGCGGAATTTAAAAACCAAATTGTGTCGCAAGACAATGCACCGGGAAGAAAAAGGTGAACTCTGGCGGTCCTCAGCGGCTGAAGCGACACATGCAGGAAATTGGACACACTATCTTAGTGAATCGCAGCAGCTCCGAATCCTCATCGGACATTCCGGATCGGTGGCATCAACGGGACAGGTAAGTAAAGGTGCCCCGTCAATGTACCCTAATTGGGGACATCATGTAAAGAGCCGCACACCTATTACATCCTGCAACTTCACCACCAAGCCTCTGTATACAGGATGGGAGAGCGGTTAGTATAGCACAGTTATAATTTTATACCAACCTCATATCTATATTAAAAGATGACCTATCCCAGACAACTCTTTTAATAATCAACTGATGAAGCCACCAGAGTTGAAATACAAGTTGAGCAAAAGTGGTAAATTAACATTATCTTCAATTTTTGATAACTGATTTACAACATTCCACATTTTTCTCAGATCCTTATAACCTGTATTCCTTGTGTGACCCATTAAATGTGGTTCTGACTTGGACATGCTCTACTTTACAAATAGTATTGCATTTAGTGCAGCCACTGTCTGCAGGCCTAGGCCTCATGAATAGTTGTTATCGATAGCAGAATTGTTATATATGGCTACAGCACAAAAATATCTACAATTTTAAAACCATGAATTTCCTCTGCCAATTCCTATAGGTAACTATATCACAGGTATACACAAGTTGGAGGATCCTACTAAAAAAGAAAAAAACTATTATCCCTATTTTCTCTATCTTTCTTTTTTTTTTCACTATTGCTTCCCTTGGCTCACATTGTACCAATAGTTGTGTCAAAACGGCATGTGCCCATAGTAATACATAAGCCTCTTTGTAGTGCATCCCTTGGCTTAGGGTCAGACATATATACACCCCTCTCCCCACACGTTTACATATGATTAGCACTAGGGCTAAATGACATTGATCAGATGACACATACAATATTTTATGTGTACATTAGACAAATATATTTTAATAAATAGATCATATGATAAATCTGAAATATTCCTTTAAATATCAAAGAGCTGTAACACAGATTTATTACCAGGCAGCCCTTTATTAGTGGTGTCCTTTGTTCTGCCGCTGATGTTGCTATGGAAACAGTGATGTCATTGTCATTCGAGGAAATTCGTCATCATAGAGTACAACATAGACGTTGTATGATATACGCACGGGAGTATAGTAGAGAATATTCCTGTAGTCTGTCTGATATTGAGAGCATATGCCGTGTCCTTTACGGAAGCATGGGTGCCACCAGTTCAGCTTCTTACATCACCTGCAGACTAGAAGTTAATTGAAATACAGCGTAGGTCACACTTCAAGTGTAATTTCTTTAACAAGATATTTCTCAAGACATTTCAAAAGACACATTTTAGACTCTACTAACCTCAGAATAAAAATAACCTTGGGATTTATTAATATAGGAAAGTGTAAAAAAAACCTTGGTGTAAATGCTTTTTTCTTATGTGCACTTATTATGTTTTATATAAACATATATAGAAAATCAGATGAAAAAACGATTGGTTCAATAGTTATAAGTTAGCCTTAGTGGAATTTTAGTGATATGACCAATTCAATTGTTGGAAGTGAACAGTAAAGGATCCAACAGAGATCTTTGAAGAATTAGTAGAGATAATGGGGCATATTTACTAAGGGAAGTGTGTGCGCTGGGATTTTGGCGCACGCTACCCTTTTTTAGCACAGCTGCGGTGGCTTCCATGGGACGCAAATTAGGGGGCATGCCAATGGACGGTCCGACTGATTCGGACTGAGCGCGGGATTTAACTTTGAAATTGTGTCTCACGTCCTTTGTTAAAGATGCACCACAAAAAAGATGGTGAACTCTGTCAGACCAGTGTGAAGAAATGACACATTCATGAATTCTGGCGCACAATCTTAGTCAATCGCCGCACGCAGCATTATAGACGGACAATGCACTTCCAGTGAACTTGAGCCGCATTATAAGTAAATGTGCCACAATATATTAAATAATGAACATACACCCTTGCCAGCAAAGACTTGATTTTTAAAATAATGAACTAATTTGTGATTTAGTTACATTTTGTAAATGCAATTGTTGTGAATATTAAACTTTCACGGGGTTCAAACCCAAATCACACCACTAATGCAACAGAAAATATCAGATGAATCGCCCACATAATATGGTTATGTGATTTGAATGTCACTTGGTGTCATGTTCAAAATTTTCTTATAGCCCAAATCCAAGGAGTCTTGGATATCCCTAAAATATCCCCAAGAATTATAATCTGCTGGCAGCATGTGATAGAAAAATGCACTATGGTTTAAAAAATACTTTCAGGCTGGTAGGGCACAAACATCGTTGGTTGCAATGTCCAGATTTTAGGAACTGGCTATAGTGCAGGGTTCAGAACTCTGTGCTACATAGTAATACAGTATATGATGCAAGGGGCTGTCCCTAAACTTCTGTAAAGCAGGACTGACCTGTAAGCACGGGCAGCATGGTGGCTGAGTGAGTAGTGCTTTTGCCTTGCAACACTGGGGTCCTGGGTTCAATTCCTAACCACGTCAACATCTGCAAAGAGTTTGTATGTTCTCTCCGTGTTTGTGTGGGTTTTCTCTGGGTCCTCCGGTTTCCTCCCACACTCCAAAACATACTGTTAGGTTGTTTAGATTGTGAGCCCCATCGGGACAGGGACCAATTTAACATGATCTGTGTCTGCCAGCCTTATTCTTTCTAATGATGCCATTTCTGGGAAATTACCATTCAAATCCTTATGCTAATGAGGCAGTTGGGTTCCTTCCTGGACCACTGCCCACTCCGTCAAATAAACAGAATATTTATCTTGTGAGAATCATGGGGTGACACAAGAAGTAGAAGGAAGTGATTTAGGCAGGAATAGCTGTGCTCTGGATGCTGAGTTCACCAACTGTCTTATTAGCATACCGAATACACTGGGAACTTCTTAGACATGGCATAATGGACAAAAATAATAAAGTTTTTTTCAACAATATGCTGCCAGCAGATAATAATGCTTGGTGGAGGTGATAGACCTAGTGGAATCTACCAGATACTAAATTACCAGATGAATAAAAACAGACTCATAAGTTTTTAAGATAGAATTTTCTCTAAAATTACTAAAAAAAACATGAAATGTAATATTGATTTGTAAGCAATTGAGCATCTTGGGGCACCACTACAGCCTCTAGTTTAACCATTTTTCGTTCTGTGGGGGATATAAATTATTGTGCAATAGGTTGGTGCTGAGCAGTGTATAAAATAGGAAAGCAGGTTCAATTTTCATGGCTATGCTAATTTGCATAAAGATAAACTCCTAATATTCTTTAAAATGACAGATTGCTTGGAACCGGGAAAGATATGCCTGGAAGCTTATAAAGTGCCCAACATGATGTTGAAACCTTTTAAGGTAAATCCAGGGGCCTGTGAATAGGCAGATTGAATTTTGTGAATTTTCTTTATGTTTCTATCAATCTCTGCACCAATTTGCAGAAACATCAACTTTCATGATACTGAAAATATATATTTACATATTAGTTGGACAAACCTTTACTGGTGTTTTACAGTATTCTTTGTAGAGAAGAAGCTTTAGAAAACAGCATAGAACATGAGAATAGAATCACACATATTGCTAAATGTTAATTAAATTGTGTCATTCAGACGTGATCACAGCTGGGAGCTGTCACGGAGACCTGAATGGTGTGAGAGACATCTGATGTGCTCTCTTCTAGGAAAGCCAAGGCTCGAACCCACAAGAATATCTTAGTAATGGTCATATTGCGCGCCATGCATCATGACTAAATGTGTTGCAATAAAGATTAACACCTATTCATAAATATTAACATACTTTACTTAATAAAAAATACCAGTTAACGTTAATAATATTTTATAATCAGCTACTACTAAGGCATAACTAATCTAACACCCAGGTCTCTTTCTGGGATATATTTCTTCTTTGCTGACCTCATTGCATTCGAGGAGGACATATATATTGGTTATATGTACCCAAACTTCATTTACTTCATTTACTTTAAGCTTCATAAACTTCCAAACTTCATAAACTTCATTTACTTTAAGCTGCGTGACCTCAATGCAAAATCTTTAACAGGCTCCTCCCTTCCAACTGTCCTGGATTGAGCAGGACAATCCTTTATTTTCAGGTGTGTCCCATTCTCTGGGGTGGTGGGAGTCATGTCTTGGGATCTATGCTCCGGCATTGAGCCGTTTCTTCTGATATTTGTGGCAGAGGTTAGCAGCTATGGAGGGACAGTGAAGAGTGAGTATCTGATCTGGTTATTCGTAGAAAACAGAACGGACAGAAAGGCTAGGACTCTTACAGTAAAGGAGCATTATAAAGATGGGGGCTGCAAAAATGGAGGCATTATATATTTAGGGGAAATACAAATGACTGTGCAACAGGAAAAGGGGCATTAATGAAGGGGCTACAGAGGCATTAGAAGGGAGCACTAGACAAATGGAGACTTTATACAGCATTATACAATGAAGGAGGGTGCAGGAAGGGGACATTGTCTAATTGGGGGAGATTCAGGTGATTGATTAATATATGAGATGGTCAGGTGAGGGGAAGGGCTTATGGCTTGCACATTACTTGCTCACGCACATTTTTTGTTGCTTTTTCATTCTCTATTCTCACTTTTGTGTCCTCACAAGCACAAGGCTGGGTGCAGAAGGGGGGGGGGAGGGTGGTGAGTGCTCTTTACACCTCTACATAGGAATCAGAGCAGCCACACTGCAAATTTGGGCAGGAAGGCTGTGGCCAAACTGTGTGTTGAGTCAAGTTTAATTGACTGTGTCGCACCATGCTCTGCGCATTGTGCACCTTTAGGGCAGGCGTGAGCTGGCAGACGTTTTTGCGGTTACCTCACAGATACCATACATGGAAGTGTGAATGGAGCCTCAGAGTCATATTATGACAGAAGTACGGTGTGTGTGGGTCAATAGACCCATGGTCATAAGGCTGAGATACTCAGGCATAAAACCATTTCTTCTTGTGTCCTACACTATTGTACTACCCTATATTTACTGGTAATTATATTTTATTTCTTATGGTACTCTTGAAAAATAGAAACTATGGGCAGAAACTTTAACACAGCTGTATAAATCTCCCCCATACTGTTTAGTATAAATAGATGGCAGACATCTGCATATTATACTGAATAGTTGCCATGCACTCTAAGTATATGTAGAAAGTACGGTATGTCCTGATGTATATGCTACATGTGAGAAAAAAACTTGACTTGACAGCTAGTTTGAAGTTTTATCCTAAACTATTCGGTATGGTCCAGTATATAAAATTAGCACCTGAAAACTCCTGCCTGCATCCTAATATGAACTGTGTGTATGAATAAAGTCCTAGGTGTTCAGTTAGCCTTGCTTATTACTATTATCTGCTTGTATATCCTGAAAAGGTTATGACAATTTGTAAAAACATATTTTTAGACCAGGTAAAGAGACTGGATGATTTGATGTATAATACAAACGCACTTTTTCATGATCATGTGGCTCCCTACCAAGACATCTCGGTAAAACCTCTACGGCAGTGGTGGCGAACCTATGGCACGCGTGCCAGAAGTGGCACTCAGAGCCCTTTCTGCGGGCTCATCTGCCCCAGGTTCATCAAACACACCAATTTACCTGCAGTCCCAGTCAACTTAAGAGATACTACTACTAACTTAAGAGAAGTGCATTATCTTTGGAGGTCCTCTTGAGAATCTACTATGAGAGTCTGAATTTGCCCTCCTTCTTTCAACTGTATTGGTGGCCTCAGGGGGGTGATACAATTGAAAGATGTTGAAGAACAGGTAGGAGTAAGCTACTGCTTAAATGCCATGTTGGCACTTCATGGTAAATAAGTGGATTTTGGTTGCAGTTTTGGCACTCGGTCTCCAAAATGTTCGCCATCACTGCTCTACGGCCTTCAATCTGCCTCAACAACCATTTCCACTGGAACTCTCCTTATAGCCTTTCTTAAACATCTGTCTTTAATGTCACTTGGATGAGTCAGTGTCACAAGAGTCTTAAAAAGAGTCTTAAAAAACAATCTGTAAGATGTTCAGTTGAGGCAAACAGTGGGCTCAATATTACCAACACATTTTACTGCCGGCTTGTTGTAAACATTGCTGACTTGACCTAAAATTTCTATAAAACCCTAAGAACGCTAAGGAAAATAACAGTCAGACCTCTACCAATCAGAATTCTATCCCCGATCCTGTAGATAGGGGGAAACAATTAATCTTGGCACAACTTCCTTAAAACCCTAGACATTGGCAGTGGAAATCAGCGCTGGAGACAAAGAAGCTATCAAGAAATCCATAAAAAACATTGATGCCTTATTTTATTGCAATACTATTAAAGAGTGTTTACAAAAGTAATCCACCCCTATAAAGAGCTCTTAAAGGGGAATCTCAAACTTAAAATTTATATTTTAATTCTAAAGACTTAATTCATTTTTATTTTGTTTTTGCAGCACTCCATGAATTCCCTAGTGATATTTTCTCTAATGAGGATCGGCGGCATGGAGCTATAATTCTACATGTTCTATGTGTAAGTTAATCATTTTTTCAATGTTTTCATAATTTGATTCTCATGCTAAATAACATATTTATGTATGTCTCCTAGTCAAAGATTTACGCAGGGCTAAACTTACAATTGGGTTAAGATATATATGAGGATTAGATCCAGAAAGCATATTGAATTTGGATAACTTTTCATTGCACAAACAATATTATTTGCTGAAAGTGGACAACCCCTTTAACCTCTTGGTATGTCCTAACAAAATTATGTGATTGATACAATGCTTCTTTTGATTCCAAAAGTCTAGTTTAGTATCAGCAAGGTGTCCAGTACAAGTACAGATAATATTTGTATACTTGGTAGATTCCATTGTACTTGTGGCTTGCTATTAGTCGATGGTGGTAATGCAACCCATCTAATTCCAAAGATCAGGACACCCCACCAGGGAGAAATAAGATGATCAACATTTCCCCTTATTTGTTTCTCACTGTTTCAGCATTCTCAGGATCTCAATGTGATTTAAAGCTATAGCATAGCAACAGCAATATTTTTTCCACTGCAAAGGTGTTGTGTATTTTAAGAGCCTTCTGATATAATGTAGCTTGGGGCAAAATCCTGCACTGCTGTTAGCATCTAGTGTGTAATCTGTGTGCGCTATATAAATAAAATAATTTTTTTATATACCCAAGTAGAGACAGTCCCCTATTTAACAACGCCCGACTTACAGACGACCCCTAGTTACAAACGGACCTCTTGATGTTGGTAATTTACTGTAGTTTAGCCTTAGGCTACAATAAACAGTTATAACAGATATAAAAGGTGTCTGTAATGAAGCTTTATTGTTAATCCTGTTTTTTATGACAATCCGACATCTTGTATGTAACCGGAGACTGCCTGTATAACCCGAGTGGGGAATTTGCAGCACAAAAATTGTATATACAGTAGATTTTATTTAGATTTTAAATAGATCCTGTAATGCAATTTTTTAACCAATTTGGACCATTATGTGTTATGTGCGAGGAGTAAAAACCACTGTGTCTGCTTTGCCACAAAATTCTGCACCTAAATGGGTTTTCTGGTGATAATTTGGACAGTGCACCACATTTATTATAGCAACTCAACAGAATTGTGTCGCAAACTGGGGCACATTTACGAAGAATGTGGGAAACTGCACTCAAAGTACTCTGCCTGTGTATGTATAATGCTCATTGCGACAGATTCATTTAGATTGTGCTCCAGAAATCATGAATCTGTTGTTCACCAACGTTTTTGTGGTGCACCTAAAACATAGCGCGTGCGACAGACTTTGCATGTTAAATCCAGTGCACGGTCCGACTGAGCACCGGGACGCCCCTTAATTTGTAATGCATGGTGGCTAGCACAGCCTCACCACAAAAGTGTCGCTTGTGACACAATAGTGGCGCAGATACTTCTTAAATACCTGTGCAAGCAGTTTACACCTAAAAGAATGTGCAAAGTCCATCAAAAACTGGCGCAAAGCTCTTAGTAAATGTGCCCCACTGTATGTTAAAGGTGCATGCTGCACATATTACAGCTTGCACTACTTTTGATAGATATGGGCCCTAATTTCTATGTATATTAATGTGTTTGCCACTCGATTCATGCTCATGCAGTGCTTGCGCAGTCCATAAATCGGAAATACTAAACACATAAAAATTCAGTGGTGTCTAATTCTGTCATATAAAGCAGGCACTGACATTTAAATAGAATTGACTTAATTTGCTGATGCGTTTAGTTTAAGCTTAAAAAGTATAAAAGCTGCATGTAGATCCTCATGGCTGCAATTTAAGCAATAACTTAACATAATATACTTTGTAATACACATCATTACAGAAAAATTCTTCTCTGTCCTATTTCTCTCCGCCGCCTGTTTCCCTGAACTGAGCAGTATATCTGAAAACAAATCTCAAGTCCATAGACAATCGGTAGATATGGAGCGGAGGATAAAGTTTTACTCCTTACAGACATAGAGAATATTTTACTGAGAATTCAGTTCTGTAAGGAGATAAGTGTATCCAGTGACTGGTTTGTAAGACGTTAGATTTCTAGAAGTTTTAGCTACTCCTTTTTATCTATACGCTGTTTGAGCGTGGAGGGAAAGCTTATTCAGACACATTTCTATGCATGAAAAAGTTGAGAAAAATATCAAGAAAAAAAAATTATATTACAATGTTTGATATTGCAACCTGCACTATGGATTTATGGAATAAAAGTTAGTTACACTTTAAGAACAATTGGATTAATTGAAATGAAAAAAAAATATTTTGTTTGCTGTATTTTATTTTAGGAAGAAGTGGCAAATTTACTCATTGTAGACATTTCCACCAAACATTGATAACTTATGCAACATGTACTATTATTTTTTATATATAAATAGTATAGTATTATATAGTATTTCTTGTACATTTGTCTTCATTTTGTATAGGCTGTCAATATAATGAAATTCAAAACCCCCTTTAAAGAGGACCTTTCACCACCTCAAACATGTGGTGAAGAACATACCATGTTGTAGGGGCTGGTACACAGATCTAGGGACACTTTTAGTTTTCTTTCTAGCCTCCACCATTGCTGAGATATCAGTCACAGTATCTGACCATTATAATCCTCTTTACTGTCAGAGAGGAGGTGCTGTGAGGGGGCATGTGTTATGCTAATCTTCTCAGACAAGTAGAAGATTATTCTAACACATGTCTACCTCTGTTCCCGCTCGTCCTCTCTGACAGTGGAGAGGATTATGATGGCTGGATTTCTTTTACTGATATCTCAGCAGCTGTGGGGGCTAGAAAGAAAATTCAAAGTGCTCCTGAATCTGTGTAGTAGCCCCTATAGCATCTCCACATATGTGAGGTGGTGAAATATCCTTTATAAATCCATTGTATAACAATGAAATACTCAAGATCTTCTCTTTAAGGAGTAGAAGAATGCAACAATGATCCGGGGTATTTTATTTCATGTGAATGACTGCAAGAAGTATTTTTTAGAGGCTTGAGAACAGTTGTCATCACTCTATCCAAGTAGTACACATTTAGTCTATATTGGAGACTCAAACAAGAGTGTCTCTGTTTCTTCACCCTTACTGTTATTGATCTTACAACCAACACATAGCTACTTCAAATAATTGCTAACATTTCAAATTGCTGCCTCCAGAACCCAAGACTTTCTGTGCTGATCCAGCTATAAATGATTATCTGTATTAAAGCTCTGTAAAATTAGACAACAAAGCTTTGAGAATGTCCTCAGCAGTAACTCTACAAACAATGGAATCATTCTAAATGACAGCGTAACTGTAAACAAAACTTTAAACACTGTTTCGGAGAAGCATTTGTGACATTTTTCTAATAAACTTCACAAATTATGCATGTTTTTTTTTTTTTTTAAAGTCTCTTCTAAGCCACACGCTTAGGAAAGCTTTGTAAGTACCCACTATACTCTCCATACCCCCACGTCACTGTTAGAACATAATTAGAATACATCTTATTATGAAGTGCCCACTTTTTCATGTACATTTCTGCTGATTATGTTCCCTCCATTCTTAATAAGTCTCAGCATTTCTGGTGAATTTCAACCTTCTGGTAAGGACAGAAGCCCACTGAGGTGTCTGCTTATACAGAATGGAGAGTGAGTCATAGCTGCTAAGTCTCATCATAGATACAGCCTGTAGGTAGAAGAATAGAAGCATTGGGTTTTGAAATTTAAAGGGAACCTGTCACCAGAGTGCCATTTTTTTCAGGGGACAGGTTGCTATAGACAGAGTAGACATGGTGTTTGAAATATAGTTTGTGAAACTTTACTTGGCTCCCTGCCAGATGCCTCAGCCAAGTCCCAGAGAGGAAAATTTCAAATGACAACTTCTGTCTGTTCTATAATATATTCACTGCTCTTTGGGTCACTCCTGGCTCCTATCCCTTCCTTCCCCTCCCATATCCTCCTCTCCTTACACTGAGATGCCAAAGGGAGAGATTGTCTGCATTGAGCTGACATGTCATCGGGAAGGGGGGGGGGGGGGGCAGGAGCCAGCAGAGCAGTGAATATATTATAGAGCAGACAAAAGTTGTCATTTAAAGTTTTCCTCTCCAGGACTCAGCTGAAGCATTTTAAACACCATATAAAACAAACATTTTTAAAATCCTATTTGGCATATACAGTACTTTGTCTATAGGAACGTGTTCCCTGATATAAAAAACGGCACTTTGGTGACAGGTTACCTTTAATAAAGACGGTTGCTTGTATCACTGACATCATTATTATGAAAAAGTATGTTAGTCAGTAGAACAACATTTGTAGAACACACCCCTACAATTGTAAAGGTATTCCTGTATGTGGGTAAAGATTGTCTAGAATAGACTTCAAACAGGAGATGGGAAACTTTCTGACTTTTTATTTTATAAAAGTTTTTTTGGACAAAAATAACTCTAGCCTTTCACCTAAAAATAGAAACCAACAGATTAAAACTGGATTCTTCTTAAAGATATTATGTTGTTTAAAACTAAAATTATGCTTAAAAAATAAATAAAAAATTAGCTTAATGATAAATGTATATATGTATATGTATAATTGTCCTAAGAGGGGAATCAAAAAAGAACAAACAAAACAAAACACTGGTAAGTCAGGATGTATGTTACCCAATGAAAACCTATGGAACCCAGATTCCAAATGTCAAACCAATTAGTAGCAGAGCCAATCCATATTACAACAGCAACACAGAACTACAAAGCATTAGGAAACTCTTGAGACCCTTTCACTTTATTCACATTTTGAAATGTTATACCTTTTCCAAAAAAGCAAGTTTCTCCTGCACTCAAAACTCGATTCTGCACTCAATATGCCATGTGTAGAATGTGAAAAAGGCAAACTAAATTTTGCATGGACAAAAGTAATCAAACCCTTTGCTCGGATACTTGAAATCTAGTTCCAGGGGCCTCCCATTTCTCCTGGGTTTCTTTGAGATACTTCTTTTTTATTTAATCAAACATTTTTATTAAGACATTTTTCCAATTTTCATACATAGTCTAACAAAGACAAAAAACACAGCCTGCAGTAAACAAGTATACATAACTTCCCCTCCCTCCCCCTTCCCCTTTGCAGGCATACGGGAGGTTCATGAACATTTCCCATAGTAAGTCAAACCTAGATAGATAAGTACACATATAGAACTACTAATCCCCAGCATAATATGCAATAATCAATAATTTGGTATCCATTGCACGGCAGACCAGGCGTGTCCATCCACCTCCCTCACAGTTTCTCAAAGATATTTCTATGCCTTGATTGGAAATTATGTGTGCTAAATTCAGTTGATTGAATGCGATTTGGAAAGGCAGAGAGAACAGTTTTTCTTTCACACACTACTGACAAATATTCCCCAAAGATTTGGAGGCTGAAACACTCCAATCTCATCTGGTACAGTGGCCTCAAGGATTTGTAAATGGAGGAAGTATATAATAATCAAGATAACTGGCCTACCCACCAAAATAAATAATTTGGGGAGAAGGGCCTCCTATAAGGAATGATAAAAGAGCAGGGACGCCGCCAGCACTGGGCATACCAGGGCAAGTGCCAAGGGCCAGAGTTGCTGGGGGAGCCCACAAAAGGCTGTGTAAATAAGAAATCCATGGTGGTGAGGGTGGCTGTATCTAATAATCCATAGAGTGTGAGGGGTATTTATATAAAATAACCATGAGGGGGCTGTTTGGTATGATAAATTGAGAAATAATTTGGGGAACAGGACACTGTTTAAGTTTCTGAATTTTTTATGCCGCCATGTGAGTTCACTGCAAAGGGGCCTACTGATGCTCTGTCGCCCAGTGGCCTACTGAAGCCAACCCTGACAAAGAGCCCTATCTAGCTGACTTCCAAAGATACTAGGGCACATTTACTAAGGGTCCATCGGACGTATCTCTGTCGGCTTTCCCAAATTTTTCAGTTTTGCGCTGAATTGCCCCAGGTTTTTGGCGCACGCGATTGGATTGTGACGCATCGGCGCCGGCTTTCATGCAACACAAATCGGGATGAGTGGCCGTCGGACAACCTGACTGATACGGACAAACCTCGGAATTTAAAAATCAAATTTTGATGCAAGATCAGCACTGATAAGAAGAAGGTGAACTCCGGCGGACCTCAGTGGGGAAGCGACAGATGCAGGAAATTGGATGCACGATCTTAGTGAATCGCAGCAGACCCGAATCCTCGTCATACATTGTGGATCAGCCGTCGTCAACGGGACGGGTAAGTAAATGTGCCCCACTGTGTGTAAAAAGGAGAGAGGAGATCAACATGGTCATCTATCACTGCATCAATCCACCAATCTGGGCTTTCATAGTGGCGAAAAAGCCTCTCCTTTGAAAGCCCAACTGTAATTTGCAAAAGACCACCTAAAGGAATCTTGGACTGTGAGAAAAAAGCTTCCTTTGTCTGACAAAAAAAACTAAATTGAACTTTTTTGATCAGGGGGAAGCAAGTGAGTGTTACCACATAATTGACAACCCATGGACCAAGGTTTCTAGGGGATCAGTGACCTCCAAAAACACTGACTAGGTTAGACACTTACCTGCAAAGATAATAAAGAGGGTCCTGTAGCCCTTAAATCTTAATATATGCATGCCATATCTCAACACACATTTATGCAAAAAAAAAAAAAAAGGTGAGTTCTGGTGCCCTAAGTAGGCAGTAAATGTCAAATCATTAAAGAAGTTACATGTGGGGGCACATCATTTTCATACAGCCCAGAGCCCATGGAAGTCTAATTACACCCCACGTAGTCAACAGCATCAGAAGAACGTCTATGTGCTGGATAAAGTAAGTGATTGAGTAAGTTTCCAGCGTATATGATAGTTCTGAAATTTATTTAGAAAGTTGATAACTCCTTTAACAAAAAAAAATTTTTTTAACAATAGTTATTTGTTCAGAACTTTTTGAAAGTGCAGTCTACAATGGAAACTATTATTGCCCCCCAATGCCAACAGCCAAATTGATCCGGTATGATCCTGTAATTCTAGTGTGGATACCATTCCCACCAAGACTTCACAAGTGATTTCCATTTATACCTGCATGAGACTGGCTATGTTCTACATTTTCCTCAGTCAACTATTTCTCTTTTTCCCATATCATCACCTCTACATTTTATAAGTCTTTGCAGGTTATTTCATGCACTCAGCAGGTTTCCCAAAACTAAGTAAACAGTGATAAAAAATAAAACCTGTTTATACTGGATAGGTCGTAGCTTAGGTCTGTAGGTTAAATGGAGAATAAAGTTTCTGAAACTGAGAGTATATAGTTATATGTATCCAGGGAACTAGTATTGTTGTTTTTGGCCCACTTTATACTTTATACCATTTTAGCTGGAGAAATATCTTAAAATAACACAGTGGATTAGTTAGAGAAAAAAAAAACAGATTGACCACATCTTGCATGAGTATCCCTGCAGAGTCACAGTGTTTGGGTAAAAAAAAGCTTTTTAGCGTATCCTTATTTTATTATTATTTTTTGCGTTTGAAAGCCGTAGTGAGTGGATTTATTGATGTAATAACTGCAGGGTTTTGATGGAGTTTGCTATCAATTATAGCAAGCCTTTCTTCCAAAATACCATCACCACAGGAACTCTCACAAAACTTTATGTTGTGATTTCTCACCAGGAAATCTATTTAAAAAGCAATGGACAAAAGATGTGAGTCATTGTAAACTTGGTGTATTTGATTGTAGATGAATCATGCTTTTATTACAGCAGGAGAACTTCTCCTCTGAATGTCATTCTTTTAGGTAGTGAGCAGACTACAACTATGGGCTGAAGACATAGGTAGTGAAAATTCAATCTTTTTGAAAATCTAGAAGTGGGAGGAAATTGGAAAAAGTAAAATAACATTTTTGTGTTATAGATGCATGCAACACGTGAATTTTACATAACCATAATATGTCACACATTGGGGTTATTTTTCCTTCTTTTTTTTTTCTGTCTTTTTTTAGACTTTTTTTGGCACATTGCAATTTTTGCACCTTTTTGGGGACATTTTGAAATGTCCGCCGGACATTTGTTTTTAATCAGTAAGACACATTTATCTTCCATTCCAGATGTGCTAAATGTCGCAAATGACATTTATCATTTCAAATTGTCTAAAATTTGTATCATTTTTTGCCGCAAAAAACTCCAGATGAAACCATACTTAAGGAAAACATAGAAAATGGAAAGACTTGAGACATTGGTGCGATATTTTTGAGATCTGCAAAAAATAGAGATCTGAAAGAAATACCCATTTAACGCAAGGAAAAATTGAGATTGATAAACCACCAAAGAAGCAGATGGAAAATAGTCAGGCAAAAACAAGCCAAAACAAACAGATGCGATAAATGACCCCCATTGACTTCTCTAGAGCCTTACTGCACTCTAGTGGACCATAGTTGGAGTAGTACTGATAAACCTTCAAATATAGAGTTCTGGGTCTCTAACCAAGCCAGAAAGCCTGCCTTCCCAGACTTATGATCTTGAAAGGGAACATAAACTGAATTGGGAGACATTGCCATACACAACTTTTTTATAGCAATTGGGGCACTTTTGATTTGGAAAGAATTTTTAGGCTCAAATCCATGTGTTAAGGATCTTATAAAGACCAATTAACTTAGAAATAGTGATGAGTGGATAATTTGGGTTCAACGATTTTGGCTTAACCTCAAGAAAAAGTTTAGTTAGGTGCCTGGACCCGGAACCCCACTAAAGTCAAAGGGTACCTGAATTTTAACACCCAAAATGGCTCTAAAAAGGGGGTAGTAAGGGCTAGAGGGTTGCAAAATGGGGGGTGATAACAGGAAAGTGGCCTAAAGAAAGTACTTAAAATAATAACAGAAAATAAAAAAGATACAAATTAAATAAATGCATTAAAACCAAATAAAATGTTGTTAATGTCACGCTACAATATGGTATGGGAATCCAAATGCAGTTCTCTGCGATATAAGATGCTATGGTTGTCCAGACAAGCTAAGGATACACTCATCACCACTTACAATCCAAGTATGTTTTATGGGAGAAAATGAAACACAGGAAACATAGGAATAAATAAATATGACTGGATGGTTTGGTTTTCTGATAATATTTAATTGAGAAGAGCTGAAATATCTGGCACTTGCAGTATGGAGATATCAATCCTCTGACTAACAGTGAGGCTTACACAATATAAACCCTTAAGGAGAACATTCAACACTTAGAACTTGCTGAATGTTAAATACATGGACATCAAGCAGACAGACGTAATGATGTCAAAGATGTGTGTTTAACAATAGAAAGGAACAGTTAAAGAATAGAGATGTGATCAAAGCAGTTTCCTAGGACTTATTTTGCTATCACTTAAGCGTTAAATAAACAGAATACTAGAACAGAGTGAACGGTATGTCTACACCTTCCATAACTCGTCAGTACAGCTCTGTCACAAGTAATCATTTCTCTACTTTTTCTCTTTCATGGCCGGCTGGCATCAAGCCTTTCACTAACCAGCAGAGACAACAAGCCAAAAGATATTTCATAGGAATTAACTTTTGATGTATCAATAAAAATTTGTTGGATTAATTGATCCTGTGTACGCATCCAACTTTTCTCTTGTTTTGGTTTTCTGGATTAGCTATTGGGATGCGTGGATGCTGCATCATTCTTGTACCTTGGTAGTGCCTGCTCGTTCTTTGTTCAGCCGATGATCTGTGGGGTTCTCATCACTGAGACCCCCACGATCAGCAAGTTGTTTTGTGGGAAAACCCCTTTAACCCCTTAACGACTCACGCCGTACTAGAACGGCGCGCATCGGGTCCCAGAGCATGGAGAGGGCTTGCAGGCCAAGCCCTCTCCATAGACGGTGAGTCTTTGTTGCATATTGCAGCAAAGGCTTACCGGTAAAACAAGCGATCGGTGCTAGCATATGTCACGGGGAACGTCACGGGGAGCGGCGATCCGTTGCCATGACAGCTTCAGGTCTCACGAATGCCCAAAGCTGTCTCATTTTAACCCATTCATTGCAATGTGCTAATTGCACATTGTAATGAATGAGGAGGAAAATCCCTATATACTGCCATACTGCAGTATGGCAGTAGATGATAGGGTCACTTGCACAGGTCACTTTAATAACATAAATAAATAGATATATATTTAGTGTATATATACAAAAACAGGCACTACGAGAGTGAATGGCCGACATCAGTGTCAGCTGCAATGACAGAAAAGCACTGAGTAAATACTATGCATTACGGTAAGTTCAAAACAAAAAAGGTACTAAGTTGAATGCATAACGAGAGGGAGAGATTATATCGACAACATGAATACTCGGGTAATATTTACAAAGTAGCAAATGAGGGGCAAAGTGGCCTTCAACATAGTCCTGGTTCCAATTTCTTTCAAACACGGAGACTGGAGGTCATGGGGCCCGTACAGCCAGATATTCAATCATGAAATAATTGTCAGTTGCAGAATAAACTACAGAATCCGATGGTGATCCATGATGGTGCATAATCCTTATAACTGGAATAGATAAGGCTCTGTATATGAACCTGAAACTCAGCAAGAAAAACAAATAAATAGACAATCTTACAAGAACAATGATGCTCATCGTGTAACACGAAAATAATAGCGAGCTGCATAGATAGCTAAAGGTGATGGACGGAAGAAAAAGTAAAATGAATATATAACCCGTATATGATTAAAGAGGGACGCCAGCATGTGAGGTGACTTAAGAGAGGTGGGCAACCCACCCCAATGTTTGGGGGATCAAAAAAACGAATGAAAAATGAAAAAAGCAAGTAAGGATTCCAAAAAGTGAAAATTGTGAGGGTGAAAAAAGTAGAAAAAAAAAGGGTAAAACATGAACCAAAAAAGGGAAGACAAAACACGTGGACAATAAACACTCTTACGTGTACTTACTGAGTTCAGGAGCATATGAGATGTCAGCTTCATAATCGGAAGACATCATGTTCAAACCATACGATTATGGACTCCGAAGGTAAACTGAAATCAAAATGAAATAAGTACAAAGAAAACCAAGCATGATGTACACAGAGTACCAATTAGTTTAAAGGGGCTTGTAGAACCCAGTGAACAGGAGGTTCTCGTTCAAACCAGAGGGCACTTGGCTGCCCAAAGAAAAAATCCAGCGACTCTCAGTGCGCAAAAGCGCCGGGGTCATGTGTTGTGTCCCCCCCCCCCCGCGTGAGTTGGGACGAACCCAGTCCAAGCCCACCACCTGGATGCCCCCCGTTTTGCCTTGATGGTACCTTCTATAATAGGGGTTAACTTAAGATTTCTGTTCTCTACAATTATCATGTAAATTGATATCCTTCTCCTCTGAATTCCTCAGAGAGTTTGGAATGTAATGCTGATTTCTAAAAATCTAGTTCACTTTTTTAATTTATACTAGCTGTAGCTCCTGGCATTGTCTGGGACAGTAAATAACTTCTCTTAGCTGTAACAAAATAGAATGGTTTAGCAAAAATATTTTATATGTACTCTCAATCCAGTGACTGTCTCTGTCACTTTGTCTATGGAGAGATTTATCAGAAGAGTCTGAGAGTAGAACTGCTCTAGTTGCCCATGGGAACCAATCCAAGCTCAAGTTTCATTTTTGCACAGCTGTTTATAAAATCTCTAACAGTGACTGTGTCTTGGGCACTCTCATTCCAGTGACTCTGTGTCTTGGGCACTCTCATTCCAGTGACTGTGTGTCTCGGGCACTCTCAGTCCAGTGACTGCCTAAATTTCCCCCTATCTGTGTATCTCTGTCTTATGCTCATTGCCTATAGTAACCAATCAAATCTCAGAGCTCATATTAATGACCTTTGGCAGAGCAGCAACCAGTCACTGTTCAGCTTCCAACTGCCATAGCAGCAGAAGACAATGGATCTTGATATGGTGGGTAATAAGTGGATTTTGGAAAGCGTGAGATGAAAATTTCAGCTCAAAACGTGGTCTAAGACGTTCCCTGAGTCACAGGCAGCAACTGTGGAAAATTTTGTGATTGTAAATGCGCCAGTACAGAGTACTTTATTTTTAATTAGAAACCACTTAAATGTGGCTCAAAATTTCACACATGAACTTTGATTAAACAAGATTAGGGTGTATTTTTAAGTGTTTTTAACCTTTTTTTGTCCTGTGTGATATATATTGTCTTTTGATGTATCAATAAAAATTTGTTGGATTAATTGATCCTGTGTAATATTAATAAAACATATTCACAGGCTTTAAAGGGGTATTCCGACAAAGGCAAAATTCTTAAATATACTCAGAATAAAAAATAGCATTCTCTAATCCAATGTTATTAACAAAAATACAGCATTTCACAGATATAAGTCCAAACTGTACATTTTACTCCATTTTGTTGCTGTCTAATCTCCTAGATCTCAGCTATAACACACAGACTGCATAAAAAAAGGATAATGACCTTCTTATCTGTAGCTTGTAGGGTAAACTCTGCATGTTGCCTGCTGACAGAAAGTGCCTGTTGGGTTGGGCTTGTAATGGAGAGGGGAGGGGATGCTGAATGCAGATTCACTGCCTGTGGCAGAGAGGAGAAGCTATCTTGTGAGAAGAATCCGACCACAGTTCTGAATATACAGGGTCATGTCCAAGGGGCAACTGAAATTGTATACACCAGGAACGATAGAATGTTTGGACTTATATCTGTGAAATGCTGTATTTTGTTAATAACATTGGTTAGAGAATGCTATTTTTTATTCTGAGTATATTTAAGAATTTTGCTTTGTCGGAATACCCCTTTAAAGGTTGAATATGTTTTATTAATATAATAAACCTCATTGCTACCAATATGCATTTAAGTAAAACAGTATGTGCTTTTTACATTTACTATTGAAAACGGACTCTATGGGAGAGAGTATCACTAGGCCGGCTGTTTTCGATGGTTTTATGTTGCTTTGGAGCTCTGCTGCTTTTCAGATACATGAAAGTGGTGTGGTCCTTTTATAAAATCACTCTGGGATTTTTAAAATACGTAAATAATTGCAACAGCACAGGGGATGCCCTTGCTACTGTTTTGGAACAATTTTTTAAAAAATCACAAATCATAGATCTGACTTTGCATGGCATTGCAGTGGTTCTATGTTTAAGTTACTATTTTCTGTGTGGAGGAAAAACCCCTTTGCAATTTTTTGCCACTTTTTACACCATAAAGTCATTGATACACTCCCCCTATGTATTGGTAGCCGCAGAAAAGATTAAATATACCGATATTACATCTGAAGACTATTTTACTACTCAGTATCGACAGTAATGTTATGAAAATGAATTCATACAGCATGTGTGCATATCCTGTGCAGATAAGTGTGTGGAAAGAGCGGTCTTTAAAAAGATTAATTTTGTCAATGAGTTTTTTGACATTTAGAAGCAAAAATTTAAAAGCAAAAATGGATGGAAAAATGTCACTAAGCTCCAGTATAAATTTGTACACTTTACCTTCTCGGAGTGTCTTTTCTACAATGGTGAGCATCTGGTGAATTGAAGTATTGACAGCATTGTGCCTAGAATGCAATCATTGGCCTCTTAGAAATAGAACAAAAAAGCGTATTTTATTTTTTTCTATCTGTCAGAAAGGAAAGATTAGGGTGTGCAATCAATGCAAATATGATTTCAAAGGCAGTACAAGGAAAACAGTGCCACCTAGCTACCTTGTAACCTTACATTAAGCCCTTTTTCATAAACATGTTATGGAATATATATCCTTAAGAAACAGATTCCTAACTGTAGTGTCAGGCTTCGAGGTTGTGGATTTCTGGACCACTGCAGAAATGACACAAGCCACAACCTGGGACAAGAGGTGTAAGTGGTACCTGGTTTTCACTGAACCTGCCACAAAGCAGGATGGTCTGCGCGGCGGGTGACCACAGGTCGTTCCAAGGGTGAATTGTCCGCAGTGGCAGCCAAAGCGAGGTACAGAAACGGTAGGCAATCTCTAGAAGTCGGGGGGCAGGACGGAAAGGCGAAGAGGGGGCCAGCGGGCGGGGACACGAAGAAGCCAGGGAGGAGCGGGACCGATATGGGTCGCGGGACCACCCGTGACATGTAGACAGCACTGTAATCCTATTTCAAAAGGTGTGCATCATTGTACAGAAAACAACTAGCTGGAATCTGAGGGGGGGGGTTAGTTGGATTGCAATCACCTTTTATATGTAGATGAGAGTAATGTTGATGTTTCTGAAAACATCCCCACTGGGCCGACTTTTTCAGGGGGCTAGAGGAAGAGGGTCTCCTAAATACGGGGGTAGCTGGCAACGTGGCCTTGTGTCCAACATGATCACAGGGAGGTGTCAGAGTGGGGAGGCCTCGTCCACAGCCTAGGGCAGGAGGTTAGAAGCGTAGTGTGTGTTAGCAAATAGAGGGAGGGCTGACAGAGTAGGTTTCTCCCTGAGGTAAAACCAAAAAATGCCCCGGTATCAAATACACTAACACAGCTCTCAACAGTTCAAAACTAATAGAATAGCAACAGAAAACGAGCTAGTCAAATCATTACTTGACAAAACACATATCTTTTTATCATTATATCCAAGTCAGACAATAAAGTACACAAAAAATATTGTAAAAATATAAAGGGAAACAAGTGGTCCAGATGACAATGGGCCACACAGAGTCCAGAACGGCCCCCCCTCCGTTAATGCCCCAAAGGTAAAAAATATGTAAATAAATATGATAGTTTATGCCCGATAATAGGGAAACAGGTGAGAAAGGGGTTAAGTGACAGTGCAAACCCTTAGCCGTTTAGTGCCGAGAGTAATCCGGAGTATGTAGTTAATGGCTACGACATATTGCACTTACCCGCAGGCATGGTAACAGAGGGCAGACAGGAGGAGACCGAGCAGGCACACCCCGACGCGCGTTTCGCTGATGCTTCGTCAGGAGGTGAGTTCTCCCTAGGTAACCCAGATGTGTAGAAGGAATCCCTGGTGATGGAAGATGGAGCCCCTTGGTGGTATACAGCTGAACCAGGGATCACTTAGAGGCACATCGGTGAAGGATAACTTACAGTTCTTTAGGGCAACAGGCTTAACAGCAACAAAGGTTCAGTGGATGGAGGTAGATGGTGGAGCAGGTCCTCAGGAAAGGTGTTTTATAACCTCTCATTATGAGGTAGAAAGCACTTGTCAACCAGCGTGCTCCTCCCTACCGCAAGTACAGTTCAAAGAATTGGATTAGGGTTTAACTCATGACCTCTTGCTAGAGATGCTAGAGACTCTAGTGAGGTGATCAGTCTCACAGGTAGCTGCTGTCATTAAGAGGAGCACTTCCACAACTTCTACCTATCCCATTCATTAGCAGGGGTGTTGCATTTCCACATTACAGATGATGCAATCTCAATGGTTTTGGCATATATTACCATCCATAAAATAGAAGAAATGTTCTGAGAAAAAGTTTGTTAGGGTTGCTGAGATTTACTAATCTGAGATTTTACTTAACCATAATTTATTGGTCAATGTGCAACATGTTCATCACCAAATGGGATAAGTTGAAACTTCCAGGAGTGTTATCAACTGTATGCTGGTAACAGAGAACGATTAATATAACTAATAGAGCGTGGTGTCTGCATAGAGTCTGTAATACACCTTTTACACAACTTAACAACACCATCTAAACTAAACATCGAGGAGTTAAGGATTTTTCTAACTTAATGGGGCAGATTATTTACCTGGTCCATTCGTGATCCAGCGGCGCGTTCTCTGCGGTGGATTCGGGTCCGGGCCGGGATTCATTAAGGCAGTTCCGCGACGTCACCAGGTGGCGATGTTGCGCTGAATAGCATCGGAATGCACTCAAGTTCACCGGCCTATTCCTAGTGAAGGTAAGTGCACGTTCCGCGACACATTTTATTTTTTTTATAAATGCGGCGGTTTTTCCGATCCGTCGGGTTTTCATTTCGGCCAGCCCCCCGATTTCCGTCGTGTGCATGCCAGCGCCGATGCGCCACAATCGATCACGTGTGCCAAAATCCCAGGCAATTCAGGGGAAATCGGCGCGAATCGGAAATATTCGGGTAACACGTCGGGAAACCGCAAATCAGACCCTTAGTAAATGACCCCATTATCTATTTTTTGTGTTCTCACTTTGTTAAAGGTTTTCTGTTATTACCCTATGCAAAATAATGGTCTCCAAGGAAAGACACAGATAAATGAATAGAGTTAAAAACATAGTGAGGATTTGTATTTTATCTGCAGCTCACATTTCCACAATGTCTTTGTCTTCCGAACTCTTGTCCAATACCACACATGACACCAGAAGCGTGGCTCTAGGTGCTACAGAGAACAAAACAGAGGCATCTGAAGTGTTTCCCTCTCTAGTTTCATGCTCTATCTCAAATTAAAAAGGACTCTTTAATCATTAGCATAAACATTGAGTTTTTTTTTTTTTCTAATGGGTAAGGAGTTTTAAAAGAGGGAAAGTTAATATTTAATACCTATATTTTATAGGGGTATTCTTACCCAAGCATTACATTGAATTTAACTCATCTCCCATATAAATACATTTTTCAATTGGATGTTATTAAAAACGGTACATGTGTTGAAGATAATTTCCCATAGTGATATGGTCCCTTAGAAACAAGATAGTCCTCCTTTGATACAACCACCAGCACACTCTTCAAGTAATGGCCAGGCATGTGGTGGTCCTGACAGTCCCTTGGTTTCAGTGTTCATTACACACAAATGGCTGTGGGACATGCAGTAACTACCAGTAATTTCATATGCAAAAACAGTTTGGTCTTTGACTAATTTCTCCAGCAATGGTGGTCGCATTCAAGGACAGCTGTCTCGTTTCACAGGGTCTATATAATATGTTTGGGAAATTATCTTACGCAGGTAATTTGTTTTAAGTAACATCCAATTAAAGAAATGTATGTATATGGCAGAGATGAATTAAAGTAGTGTGAAGATCCTAACGCCGCTGGGCTTTTTTGTTGTTTTTTTTGGTTCCCCTGCCTCAAAAATCCATAACCTTTTTTATTTTTCGCCGTATATAAGGCTTGTTTCTAAGCAGCAAATTTTCTTTCCTAGTGACAGTATTCATATTCCATACTGTGCCCTGGAAATCTAGATAACAAGTATAAATAACTGTGCTGTGCTCCAAATTACACCTCAAATGTATTCTTTGATTCATACAATCACAGTGATACCAAATTATAAAGGCTTTATTATGTTTTAATACATTTCAACAATTGATACCTTACTTTTTAATCGTTTTTTTTTTTGCAGTATATGTAGACACCCCCTAGGGTACTTGAACCCTAAAAAATGTTGACCCTGAGATGGGAGAACTGTTGGAGGAGCAATTGCACAGAGCAGATCTCACTGAAGCCCAAAAACACAATAAAATACAACAAAGTCAATGCTCAACTTCTTTTCACAAGAACTATTCATCAGTTAAAAGGCTAATTCTGCCTCGTGCATAAGTCCCAACATATGGTCCTTATCCGAGACACTTTCTTGTCGAAACCGTCATAGATACTATAAAAGAACAAATAGATGCAGAACAAGTATAAAAATAAAGAGTTTTATTCTTTACTCACAAAGCAGGTCCGGGGCAAAGCTTTGTGTAACCATAGGTGCCTTAAATACAATCCACCATTCCATACGTAGTGCTCAACCAATATATACAAAAAATTGCACATTATCTTCGTTAGAAGTGCCTTCTTACAATCATTAAATATAGTTACCCAATATGAACACTTGTGTAATCCTCCTAGACAGAACGGGTTAGCGTAGCAGATCTGTATTTGGAGAAAACAGAGGCAGGTCTTTGATGAAAATGGCCCAGTCATCAGCATTGGTACAAATTCCCTCTTCCCTCCAGCCTCACCTCAAGTAGCATAATTGAGCACTACAGGAGGTTGAGCTTCAAAGGAATTCCCAGTCGCAGCGCCTCCAGGCATCTCTCAAAGACCTCCTCCATTTTGTTAAAACAGACAAAGGATTATTAAAAATCCCAATAAAACATATTGGTTATGGAGGAGTTATGGTCCATCTCAGCTCAAGGGCTAGCATTTTTGGAATCGTATCACCAGGGTATATATAGATATGAAATTAGGTTCTATCATCCTTGGGTACAGAGCTATATATCTCGGGATGGGACCATAGCAATTGGGTCCGTTTTGGTATCAATGCGATCCAGGGATTCACCCCTGATCCAATGATACCAGAACCTTGACCCTAGGAATTCTCCTTTAAGAAGCTATGACTTCTCCAAGGTCTATATTTAATACCATGTACCAATCCATGAATCCCATGTCCATGTTTGATTTATATACATGCTACCGGTTGGGTCCTCACCTATATAATTACGTTAACAGATTGGGCTTATATTAAAGGAGAAATGGTGCCAGCTTAATTGGGTTATAAGGCCCTGTTTAACTGAAGCTAGTGAAATGGGTTTTTTGACGTTCAGGGTTGTGATTTATTGTTGTGCCATATCCGGAATTTGTGCAAAAATCTAAATTACTTCCAGCACCTTCCAGAACCCATGTGTTCTGGGAGCTGTCTATAAACGTATAATCATTGAGATTGCTTACCTCTCGGGGGTCCGAAATGTCACATTTTCCTTCACAAGTTCATTGACTGCTGTCCATATACTCTTAAAAGTAAGGAAAATATAAGAAAAAACCGATAAGTAAGAAAAAGGGAAAGAACATAACGCAGCACTTCAGCGGTTGGTTTTCTTAACATTTTCCTCTGGTCCGCTGTGTTGACTACTCCAGTAATTATAAAACCTATAATATATATATATATATATATATATCTACATTTCAGCCAATTGGGTTCCAGGATGTGGTACCGCCCTTAACTTCTTTTACTAGTCCCCACTGCGTTTTTTAAAAAACACAGATGACACTATCGTCTTTGAAGACTCCTTCTTTTCTCACCAATCAGAATCGTTCTCAAAGAGTCTGATGCTAAAACGTTCTACGTTCAAACACTTTTCATCTCAAAATCAATATATAACCATGCTGTTGTAAAGTTCATACCGAGTAATAAACCCTTTTCCTAAATTTCTCAGGTGTTCCCTATGCGTACCTTTAGTTTTTCCCCGTTCTTTCCAACATACCTTAAAAACCACATGGACAAATATCATATATTTGCACAGAACAAATATGCTTTTTAACTACTCCCCAATTTCATAAGTTTTAACCTTTTTTTACCAATATATTTTTTTACTATCCCTTATACTCCTAAGTTCTGTATTTACAACACCAACATTTTTTATAGGCACCACATCTTAGAAGCTGATTGGCGGAAAAGTGGGATGTTCTGAAGGTTATAGTTGGTTTATAAGTTAATGGAAGGATTCAAGACACTGGCGGTGGACCTGAGAGGAAAATGGTTAAGAAAAGTAGGACTTCTCAAATTCTAGAATTGATTTGTCCATTTTGGTCTTTTTCTAAGTTATGATAGGTTGGTTCATTGTGAATGTAAAATTTAGCATAATAATTTGCAACGATGTTTAGTTGTGTTTTCTTTTTGAGGTTGGAAACAATGGAATAACTTTTTATAATATAAACAAGGAGGAATATATGGAGAGCGGTCAAATGACCTGCCTCTGTTTCTCCATATACCCAGATAGCAGTGCGATTTTATCCATTCGTCTAGGAAGGGTTAGACAGGTATTCATATATGGTTTGATGATATTTAAGTGATTGCTATATGTAAAGGAAGGCACTTTTAATGAAGATAATGTGTTATTTTGTATATATTGGTTGAGCAACTATGTATGGAAAAGTGGATGTATTTAAACGTCTATGGTTACGTCAAACGCTTCTGACCGAAGAAGCTGAAGGATTTAGATGCACAACTTTAACATGCTTTTGTGAGTACAAGAATAAACTCTTTTATCTTAGTGAGTCTTGGAGGCCTGCCTATAAGGATCATATATTGGGACTTATGCACGAGGCAATGGCGAAGGTCTTCCATTTCTGAACTTGGCAGATTGATGATTATCAGCCTTTTAGCGATGTAATTGTTCTTTGAAAAGGAGTTGAGCATTGACTTTTTTGTATTTTACTTGAACCCAGGGTGTCAGATCACTCCCACCATATATTGCCATAATACAGTATTGTAGATTATGAGTATTTTGCAGTGCATGTGTATTGGTTTTTAATCACAGACAGTTAAAGATGCTGCTTAAAGACAAGTCTGGGAGTTTGTCAAACTCCAAGCTGTCTTGATAAAAATGTAACAGGATGGACGTGGGGTGCCAAACGGAACTTAAATGATTATGCCAGCAAAGACATGAGTATGAAGAGGGCTCATGCTGTGAGCCCTTTTATACCCTTACTGTTGCTGGGATATCAGGAATGTCCAAATGCAGTTAGGGTTAACTTAAGATTTCTGTTCTCTACAATTATCGTAAATGATTTCTTATCTGTGAATTCTCAGAGAGTTTGGAATGTAATGCTGATTTCTAAAAATCTAGTTCACTTTTTTAATTATACTAGCTGTAGCTCCTGGCATTGTCTGGGACAGTAAATAACTTCTCTTAGCTGTAACAAAATAGAATGGTTTAGCAAAATATTTTATATGTCACTCTCCATCCAGTGGACTGTCTCTGTCACTTGTCTCTATGGAGAGATTATTCAGAAGAGTCTGAGAGTAGAACTGTAGTTGCCCATGGGAAAATCAATCCAAGCTCAAGTTTCATATTTTGCACAAGCTGTTTATAAAATCTCTAACAGTGACTGTGTCTGGGCACTCTCATTCCAGTGACTCGTGTCTTGGGCACATCTCATTCCATGGACATGGGTGTGGGCAATCTAGTCCATGTGACTGTCCTAAATTTCCCCTATCTGTGTATCTCTGCTTATAGCTCATTGCTATAGTAAAGCGAGACAGATCAAATACTCAGAGCCTCATTATTACATGGACCTTGTGGTTGCGAGAGCAGCAACACCACGTCAGTTCCGAGCTTCCAACTGCCATAGCAAGACAGAAGAAATTGGATATTAGGTATAGGTGGGTGAAATAAGTGATTTGTGGAAAGGCAGAGCCGAAGTGGATGATTGAGAAATAATTCAGCTCAAACGTCGGTCTAAGACCGTCCCGAGTCCACAGCCAGCAACTGTGGAAAATTTGTGTAGATTGTAAATGCGCCCAGTCAGACAGCCACTACTGAGGTACTTTATTTTTAATTCAGAAACCACTAAAGGGGGACGTCAAAATTTCACACATGAACTTGTTATAAAACAAGAGTGCTAACGTTTTTCTTCCACCGGGGAAATTCATGCGCACTGTTGATGCCACTGTGTGCTGACCATTGTTGAACCGTAGTTGTGGGTGTGTTAATATTAGATGTTATCTAGATTGAAAGAGAACTAAAACCACACGCCCCGATAGAGTTTTTGTTTTTACAATTAATTGGAGAGCAAATCCCTACATTTTATTACACCCAGTGGTTAACCCTGTCGTGCCTTCACCCGAGGCCTTTCTTGACACGAACAGCCTGCAAGGAGAAACAGAACGCATGGCCATAACTGGAATCTGTGTAGCAAGAGTGACTAGAACGTGTAGAGAGATGGGAAATAACCCGAGACTAGCCTTTCTGCGATCAAGCCTTTTTTACGTTTTCATCCACCTTCCATACAGAGGCCAGTTTTTGTATTTTAATGGACAGAATCTATATAACAGCTAGTGTTATGGCATTGACAAGTGGAAGTAGGGTAAAAAAACCTAATATGATGTGAGATTAAGGAGAAACTTTAAAAAATATGTAAAAAAAACAAGTAATGTATGTAAGCACAATATTTCGATCCAGTATTCAAAAATGGCACTATTTTAAAATAGAAAAGTATACTACGATTATATTTAACATCCTCTGATCGTGGATGCTGCTGAGGAAGTATGTGACATTGCTCTCCCAGGTGACTATTCTTATAATGTTTGTCGATGCTGTAAGCAAGAGTTCGATTTTGTCTATGTGTGTTGCACTTGGGGCACAGAAAGGATCGCGTAAACCAGTTACTGGAACACTTGCTCACCGGGATAGTTTCAAATAGACTAAGTAGGAGCAAGATTGGTGATGTCAGATTTAAGGCACAGTCACTGTAATGCATGGAAGGGAACTTAGTGCAAACCAAGAAGATAAAACGAGGTATTGGAATGGAGAGAGAAGTCAAAATAAAGAGAAAATGTATTCAATAGTTCAGGATTAGGATCGCGAGAGGGGAGTGGGGTCGGGTTAAGAGTAACTAACATAGCATGAGGGGTCAGTGGTGATGTTGGGAAGTTGTGTGTGGCGTGAAATTGAATCACTTCAGGATCATAATATTGTTTTGTCATGTAAGACCAGTAGGCTGGAGTGTGGTTTGTAGGTGACAGAATCTTAAAGGTGTATTTAGAGGTCGGATAGAAAGAACGAAACTAGAAAGATCATCAACGTTTGAAGTTCAAAGGACAAGACGAAGATGAGTTTTGCGTTCCTTGGTGCAGGGAGCTATACCATTTGAAGTGAGCCCCTGTCTTGATGTCTCAAATTAAATGTGCTATGTGAACAGGGTGTAGCAATATCACATATATATTGCACGTATGGCAATTCAGAAGCATTTAAGCAAAATGAAGTTAATCTACCCCACTGAATGGATTTATTTACTATAACAAAGGGTTCTTTCTGGCTGAGGACAGGGTGGGAACCAAACGATACATATATTATGTTAAGCTTAGGAACATATGTTTGGTAAATACAGAAGAGTACTTTGACTTTTTTTATATATCCACCAAGGAAGCAAAACAACAGAGCTGCACCCCACCAAAATGTATAAAAATCACAGCAAGGAGAAGCACTGAAAAATCCAGACAAAAAATTAGTTTGAACTTAATCAGCACAGGAAAACGGCAGTGGTGGCCAGCACCATCCAACACAAAACAAAATCTTCATATGAAATGGCGTCGTTCTTGGAGGGTTGTTTAGCCTTCGTGCACAACTCTCAAAAGTGCGTGGTGCTCCGCCAAGCAAAAGACAATGTCATGAACCATAAATAGAAAAACAGTGGCACATCGAGCTTTGTGGTATAAAAGGGCTCACTGGCTCTCTATACAGTGGAGTTCTTGCGAAACACATTTACAGCAGGCAACCAACCGGAAACACCCAGATCGTTGCTAGTGAGTCAACCATTTTTATTCCGAGCTTGGTTGAGATTGTTTGCTTCCGTGAGTTAACATTTGGGAGAAATGATCTGTCACCATGGACAGGCTTCAGTCTTTGTTCAGGGACCCAAAGACTGTATGGATTCTGTAGATCATGTTACCAAGTGCAGTGGCATATGTATTCAGATAATGTGTAAAATCCCATAAACTGCCAACCTGTATATCACAGTATATATTAGGTCACTAACGATATATAAACAACAGTGACACATCCATAAACATCACTTAGGTATCCCTAATCTATCAAAATATAAAAATTGTATTCCAGCATTACAATCTGTAATGCGAAAGTAGTGCCCAAAATTCAAAATGAAAACTTTTCGCAATTTGTAATATATAAAGAATTTATAAAAACTGATCAAGGTCATACAGACCCTTAAAATGATAGCAAAGATTAAACTTCAGTCATCCCACTAAAAATGGACACATCACAGCTCATGTACCCAAGAATCAAAAAGTATTTCATTTGGTATGACACAGTAAAAAGCCATAAAAATCAAACCCACAAGTTTTCACCCAATTCACCAATTTTTCCAAGTACAAGTTCAATAAGATACCCAGGACAAAAGCCCTCAAAACAGCGATTACATGGA
>WNYA01001415.1:0-43391 GCA_019512145.1 Engystomops pustulosus
GAGCCAGTACCAGCTGTATATACTCTGCAGTAGCTCTATTCTGGCTTCAGATGAGTAAGTTATTAAAAGAGAGGGGAAATGGAGCTGCAGTTGCTCGCCTCTTCCTGCAGCCAGTCCCTCCTGTCTTCTTAGCTGGGAGATTGCCTTCTCCAGATCCTTGTTCCTGCAGTTTGTGAAGCAGGATCAGGCAGCTGGAGGAAGGAATACTTTGTCGTAATGTTGTTTGCACAGCAATGGAAATTATCTATCTGTAAATGGAGAGCCACCTCTAACTTTATACAATGCTTCTAGTGATAACGCCCAAATGGGGTCTGTTATGTGGAGACTGAGTGGTCTGTGTTATGAGGCGCATGAGCGGTGTAGCCAATCAATGGCCAAGTGGAGATCTCCCATAGTGAACAATCAAACTAGTGTCTGCGGGTCATCACAGCTCAAGCCCATTGGCTATAGTGGTCCCGGACCTCCTGACTTTTAATAGACCTGGAGAAGGAGGCGCAGGATTGTCTGAGGGGAAAGAAGGGAAGTCTTATTATGTTCTTTCTAGGAAAATGCACCCGTATATCTCTTTTAAATGTTATATTATTACGAGCTTTCCTTGTGCAGCTGTTCTCAGTATGTGCTTATATTTGTTAAACATGTGATAAGACCACGTAAAGAGGACCTGTCACAAGGTCCCCCCCCCCCCCTGCTGATAAATGGTTACAAGTCATCCCTATAGCACCTAAAATTAGCTGCCAGTGGGGGTGGGGTCCTGTACTTTAATTACAGCCATTTATTTGATATGCATATTAGCTTTTCTGGCTCATCCCTGGTATCTGACTCTTCTCTCTCTCAGGCTGGCAGTGAACCACGCCCCATTATTGTGACTGACAGCTCTGTGTCTCTTCACATCTGCCCCCTTGTACCAAGGGACCGTCTGTTTATATTCAACTACAGACATATAAAGCTCTATCCTTGACATGTGACCAGTGACATCATCGCAGGTCCTTCAACCTTCTAAGAATAGCAAACTGTACCCCATGTATGTGTTTACATGAAACCACAGCAGCCTCCATGGAGGATGGAGAGTAGTAGAAGTCCATGGAGGCTGCTGTAACTTCATGTGGTCAGATACATTCATGGGGTACAGTTTGCTGTTATTAAGAGGCTAAAGGACCTGAGATGTCACTGTGGTCACATGACATGAACTGTGACTAGTTAGGAGGCATAGGGGGGGATTAGATGGGAGGGGCTGGACAAGCAGGACACAGAGGGAATATAAGCTAAAAGTGGATGTAACTATTTTTAGCTAAAAGAAGGGAGTCAGTCAGTGAATAGGGCTCTATAGGAACCTGTCACTGGCTGTGTATGTGCTGGCAGGTTCCCTTTTAAGCTAGGTTCACATTGTGTATACACGATCCATAACTCCTTTTATTGAAGTGTCTTTTATGCAGTGCATTTTGCCACTTTTGTTAGAGGCCGGATTCACATTTTTATTTTGTTTTCTGTTCTGTGATCATAGTGGAAAATAAAAATGACATCTCTTCCATTTTTTTTTTTTTTCCCTTTCAAATTGAGCTTACTTACCTGTTCTGGTGACCAGAGACTACACGCACATTGGCTGTATGTGGTCATCATTGGACCCTTTTCTTGTGATCTATCGGGGTCTTATCACTGAGACCCCCACCAGTGAGCAGGTTAGGCTCTATCCTGTGGACTACCCCTTTAAGCCTGTACCCCCTCCACCTGGCTGGTGCTTCAGATTTTATATAGTACAGATCTACCTTGACAAAGGTTGAGATGACCGAAATGTTGCAGAGTATAAATGTGATTTGGTATCCATATTTCTCTTGATATTTCATTTTCAGTGGAGATTTCCAGTTATAAAGCATCTGAATAGATGTCTTTTGGGGCTTTGCCTCCTCCCTCTAGATGTCTTTTAGGGCTTTGCCTCCTCCCTCTAGATGTCTTTTAGGGCTTTGCCTTCCCCCTCTAGATGTCTTTTAGGGCTTTGCCTCCTCCCTCTAGATGTCTTTTAGGGCTTTGCCTCCTCCCTCTAGAGGTCTTTTAGGGCTTTGCCTCCTCCCTCTTGACTATTTTTTCTTTTATGGCATCATTGCGCTTTGTTTTTCTGGAATATCTGCTGTGGTGGCCGCAGATGGTTTCATGCCCTGTGTGGTCAGACACCACGGTCACTCCAATGAGATGAGTGCTGGTAGCGGTTCATATTCCCTATGAGGAGCGTGAGACCACATGCTGCCAAAATTTTGCCATAATTTGCACCCAAACTAAACCTACATTCACATTGACGTGTGCCCGCCGTAGCACAGCGGGCACATGTCGGCGGAGAGGAGGAGGGGGTGTGCGGCGCTCAGAGGAACATTTCGCACGGCGCTGTATTCCGGAGAAAGATGTGACGTGTCCTATCTCTCTCCCGGCTACAGTATGGTGCTGCACCGTGCGCCCATTGCCGTGTGTGGGGGTCATTGATACGCCCCCGCCGCCCATAGGTTTGTGTGACTGTAGCCTAAAATGCTTCACACAAAAAAACAGTTAAAAACCGTTTTTAGGACTATTCTATGAAGGGGCAGGTGAGGTGAGGCCTAGGTTGTGCTTCCTCATCCCAAAAAAATGAGAAGCGTCCACTTGTGCTGGTTTTGTGGCAGGTATATTAGTTGTATCTGGCCTGGTATCTTAAAGGGAACCTGTTGCTAGTTTTTACACCATTAAACTACAATCCTCTTCAGGTGGGGTGTGAAATGTCCTTTATAGAATCTATTACCTATAGAGCATTTCCTCCAAAGTCATGTGAAGTGGCAAAAAAATCATGGCGGATATCCCATCTTCAGTTACCACCTAGATGTTTCATAGTAAGTATACACGTGCCATCTTTGAGACTGCATCGGGCTTGTGTTTCTGGGAGCTACAGAACCAGAGATACAGGTAGTTTAAGAAATAGGTGGGAATGGATCTTTATCTGCAGGTAACATTTCCAGTCTATTAGTAACTTCCTTTATTTCCAATTTTGTAGCTCACAAAACCGCAATCCTCATGTGAGCAGAAAGATGAGAATCTTTCCTTTAATATGACATCAACAGCGTTTTTCTAAGTACTAGAGAACTGGAGATGGGGGGGTGTCTGAAATGGTACTCTGCCGGCAGCCTCTAAACTTGACTCATCTCTGGTAAATAAAACCCTCTGCTCGTTTTCATGTGACTTTGGTGGAGAGATTTTTGGTAGAAGGAATTCTAGAAAGGACGTTTTATCTACTACCTGAGGGGACAGCTAGTGTTATAGGGTTAAATCTGGTGCCCGGATCCCTTTCACCAACACTTCTGACCGCAGAATGTATTAAAGCATAAAGCCACGTGTGCTGTATGTATGTAGGATCCAGGTGTAGTGTTCCCATGCAC
Source organism: Engystomops pustulosus (assembly GCA_019512145.1). Lineage (NCBI taxonomy): Eukaryota > Metazoa > Chordata > Amphibia > Anura > Leptodactylidae > Engystomops > Engystomops pustulosus. The sequence goes on from WNYA01001415.1 coordinate 3,393, forward strand.
AGTAATGCTGCTGTTATGGACCGGTTTTATTAAAGCTCGTCCCTCTGTATATTCTGCAGCCTTATGTTTCTATAGGGTTGTGCAGGTGGATTATTGGGCAATGTAAGGTGGCGGCTGCTCGCGGCTTCCTACGTGAAGGGTGTGTGTCACCTCAGTACAAGGGTTGCCGTGTGGGTGTTAGTCATACGCTTTGCAGGACTAAGGTCAGGGTGTGTTCTTGTAGTGGGAGGGCTTGTTGGTTCTTATACATTCTATATGTTAACTTCCCATACACCTGGAGGATGGAAATATAGTACATAAAGAACTCCCGGTACTTTTACATTCACTTGCGTTTCCGTTATCCCGCTATTAAAGATTGCTGTCCGTATTGTAGTCTTCTAATTTTTTTTTTTAAGTGGGGCTTTTTTCTTCTGGTTTTGGAATCTTTTATTGAATATTTTACTATTGTAATATCCCGTTGTAGAGGCTTTAGCACAGAACATATTGCAGCTAGAACGTGGAGAACCTTTCATCGGGTTTTACCTTAGTAACCTACCAGGCCCCTCAGAGTATGAAATGTCCCTTCTAGAATCCCTCTAAGTGAAATATCAACATTTTAGCTATAAAAAAAAAAATCTTCTCCAGAGTCGGGTAAATCCGACTTTTTTTACACCTCATTTTGATATGAGATGAGTCAAGTTTAGTGTTTGCATGGGAGGTGTCACCCGGAAGCCCCCGATCTTCTGTTTTATTGCACCTAGAAACCAGATATTCATGTTATATTTAAGATGAGGATCTCCTCTTTCAGAACACATCCGGCTTATGGCTTTGTGAGCTACAGAACCAGAGATACCGGCAGCTAAATGCTTAGTCGGAAATACAAGCCACAGATAAAGATCCAGTTCCCACATATTTTGTACTACCCGTATGACGGTTTCTGTAGCTCACAGAACTACAAGCCTGATGGTCTTTAAAAATGTGAGATTCTTATCTTTAATATGACACAGGTCCTACAGAACGAAGGATGGGGGGCTTGTGAAATTACTCTCCTCCTGCAACCACTAAATTTGATGCGTCTCATGTGAATGAGGTGACAAAAACTAATTTTTTATGACTGGCAGAAATTATTTATAGGTAAACTGGTGAGATTTTACATAGTAGAGAGAATTCTGCAAACAATATTTCACCTGCTACCGGTGGGGACTAATAGTTTAGAGGGTTAACCTTGAACACTCATCAAAACAAAGGTCTGTCCGCCAAATACGCCCCCCCCCCCTCCCTCCCATTTTGTGTCACCTGCCAAGGTTCCTGGGCTTTGCTTAAAGAAAATCTACCATTCTGTAGCTTCTGTAATGTGTTCATGTACAGCAGCCAGTCTGCACCCAGCTTTCTCAAGGTCCTGACATTTTTATTTCTATACATATGAATGAGGATATTTCTGAAGTGCATGAGGTCTTCGGTGTGTATCGGATATTAATCGCCTATTGAACTATAGAATGTCCACAGGCACAGGATTAATGTGTGCGCCACGATCCTGACTTCTTCCCTCTGCTAGTTTTGTGTGTTGTGGCGGATGTAGCTTTTCAGTCCATGGAGAGCCGGATGAAATTCTTAGGATGAGCCGGTGCATAGAGGTGGTGACATGAAGTTCTCCAATGCATTGCAGGTTTTGGTCTGTAGAGAATAAATTGCTTCTGAATACAATATTACCATGTAGCTTCCATCCAGGGGGAAGTCTGTATCTCCCCGTACACATTAGCGAACATCAGATATACACGGTAGTAAAGTCTGGGGGTCTGAACCCTAGCAGCCAGTGTTTCGTGTAGATGTAAGTAACTTTATAGACATTGGTGCATAGGAGATACACTGATACTACCTGACTATGTGCAGTAATTGTGCAGACAGAGCCTGATGCAGTGTTATTTTATTATAGTGCTGCAGGATGCCATTCATTGTATATGTTAAGCCTCTTTCAGCCGACCATCTGATTTCTGCACAGAGAATTATTTGCTCATAGGGGGCAGCTTCAAGAGCGTATAATGGAGGGTCGGGGTCCTCTCAAAGAGTTGGACTTTTGGAGAGGTTTCACTATATGTGAAATCCTGCTGACAGGTTCCTTTTAAAGCCTATATGTATTTAGATGATTCTTGCCATGAAAACATTTGTCACATACAAAGGTTTGTTCTTAAGTTGAGTTTGTATGCAAGTCGAAACTGTATATTTTATATTGCATCCTGGGACTGAGGGCAGTGGGAAGAGGAGACAGTCTTTAACTAGGGGACGTCTGTAAGTTGTGTGTCCTGAAGTAGCGGCCGGCCGGTATAACATTTTTGTAGTGAGTGCCACAGTTTTCCTTCCTCGTTTGTATCTGGACTTATCTTTACAGTTGAGCACCAGGTATAGCTGCACAGTATAGAGAGCACAGTGGTGTATACAGGAGATTATATGAATCTACCACCGGAAGTAGATGTGATGGTAGATTCCTCCTCCTGCCTCTGCCCTAATCTGTAATGTAATAATCCTGGAGTCTGACTTGTAGCCTTATCTCCCGGGGCCCGGCCGGGCTAGCACACGCCCCAGTAGCCTCTGCCGCTCATTTACATATTACTATAATAAGGTTGGTGTTTTTGTGTGATGACCATAGATGTGTCCTGACCTCTTCCTCGGGAGTAACACGTCCACCACTGCCCGTCTGGCAGGGTCGCCTTATCTCAACACTTTACTGAGGTTTAGTAAAGAACAAAGAGCTTGTGCGGACCATCCAGACATGGCCGACATTCCTGACATTCCTCAGGCGTGCATGGACAGAGGTTTAAAGCCTACGCTCAGCCATATCTACAAAATCTTTCCTCGCTGCGGCAAAATAAACTTTTTCTGTGGTATTTTAACGCCAAGCAGAAGAGTAACTTGGAAGGATTTCTTTCTACATGCAAAGATTTTCTAGATAAGAATGTAATTCTCAGTAGTAAAGCTAATGGTTAGCGCTCTCTGCGTGTAACTGTCCTATCTGCTTCTGTTCAGCCTCTTGCCTACCAGCAAATTTGACCATACAAGGCTGCAGACCGTTCCAGGGACACGGTCACCAGGTTTAACCCATTAAGCGACTAGCTCCTTCAGGTAGGGCATGAAATGTCCTTTGGAGGATTCCCTCCTTTATGTTTAATCTCAGCAGTTTGTCTAATAAAATGAGCAGAGAAGAGTCATATTTATCCTGAGATGAGTCAAATTTAGAGGCTATGGGGCCTGTTTTTACTATAGTACCCAGAAACCTGCTCTTGGTCCTCTATAGAATTGGACATACAGGCAGTTAGACTTGATTGTATATGTGGCCTGCGGATAAGGATCAGTTCCAGCCCATTTCATTAACTACTGGTGTCTCCAGTTCTCTAGCTGCAGTATAAAGTTGCAGAAGCTTGTGACGGGGTAGTCTGTCATTGATGACTCGGGACCAGACTTTGGCAGCCAAAAAAAATAAAGGGCACAGAATAAAACTGTATCTGTGAAGATGAGGATTGACGGGGATCTTCAATTATAATATTCTCCGCTGGTGTCTGCTGCCGAGAAATAATCACAAAAAGGGAAGAAAGCAAAAAAGACTGAAAACAGTTTCTATGTTATATGTATAATTTGTCATGTTTTCCAGTTTTTTGGGAGTTTTTTTTCTTTTGCCAGGGTAAATTGCTGTTAATATTTTGTGACCCTTTTTTGGTGCCACATGTGATGTTGTGAACCCATTTTTAGGCCATTTTTTAAGCAGTCCATTAAACACAAGCGTTTTGAAAGCGCATCTGTTTTTGACTGTTTTTTAATTAAGATAATTGGAAAACTGATAAAAACAGTGAAACTGATGCAGTTTCAAAACGCCACATGTGCCACCACCCTGAGGCCTCACGCACTTGACCTTGTGCCTCACCGGGCAGGGTTTCGGGTTAATCGGGAGAATGCTTCCTAATTTGCGCTCCTCACCCCTCCCATCTACATTGAAAACTTGTGCCTCAAATCTTTCCAAAAATAGGACCTGCTCTAGACGCTGCTGAGCGGGTACCATAGAGCTCAATGGTGGCCGTGATCTGGCTGCAAGTTGTGTGGCATCTCACGGCCCGAGACGTTCATGGGCATGGGGCCTCAGGTTACCGTAGGATTTCACACCTGTTTGCAGAGCTTAAAAACTCAGTTTTGGTCTGGTGGTTAAGAATTAAAATTCTCTTGGCCCAATGCATGTTTCATTATTCTCAAATTATATATTTCTTTTGTTATCAATTTTCATTGCTGATGACCAGTGTGAAGCCAGGCGACTTATCTTCTGCTCTGCATAGGTGGAAAAGTCTTGTGTGGTTAACCTTCTTCTTAAAAGGATCTAAGTAAATATTCTTTTCGGCTCCAACCAGTCATAAACTGTCTGCAAACATGTGTGTGCATGAGGCCTTATTAGAACATGTGGTTTCCCTCGGTAAAAGTTTGAGTTTAAAAATAATCAGGACTTGGTTTTTGCTGGTTTCTCCTAACGTTGTCTCGCCTAATCCCAAGATTGTCCCAGCAGACTTGTCCTGATCCCAGTGGGGATCACTAAGCGTTGGAGTGGCAGGGGATGGCACTCCAGGCACCATGATTTTGGTAAATAACATTTATTCTGAAATAAATATTTACAATTATGCTAATGAGTCTGAGATGCTCCAGTGGGTGTTTCTAGAGCCTTTCAGTGTTGCAGTGTCACTGGTAGTTACAATGAGCACAGCATGCCTCCTCTTCCCCTGCTCCCTACTGCTGCTAGATAACTCACATAGGGGTAGTGTGAGCTCATTGTAACAGCCTGTGACACTCAGGGTCTCCGGAAACACCCACCAGAGCCCCCGGGCTTTTTTGCGTAATTTTAAAAGTTTAGAAGGAAGGAGGCAATGGATAACAAATATCAGATGGTTACCCCGGGTGAGGTGCCTGGAGCTCTGAGTAATGTCCCTGGATGTCAGGATGGATTTTGATAAAGATTTCCTTTTAAAATTGTGTTTCCTTTTCCTCTGAATCCTTTTTTTAATGCATGCTTTAATTGTTTAGAAGCATTTTATATATACTTGGCAAATATGTATGATTTACTGTTTTGGGAACTTTCCCCAAATCTATCAACTCCAACTCTGTAACATCCGAACCTTGGCCGCACTTATCCAGGAGTAGCGGGAATATTATCTCTAACCCCGCAATGCTGTAGTGACTTGTCATGACAGCCGGGCTCGCTCTAGGACAGGTGCCGAAACGCATTGTACACGGACAGGCAGAGTAGGTCAGTACATGCTAAGATGGCAAAAATTAAAATAAACGTCAGAAAACCCACATATAAAGTTGAAGGGGTTATCCGGGTTTAAAAATCTTTTTATGGCTGGGCTGGGGAGGGCTAGTTAAACATAATAAACATGGACTTACCTCCTCCGGCGCCGCCGATGTCCCGCGCCGCGGTCACTTTGATCCGTGCCCCTGTAAACACACAGGGGCACGGAAGCCGCGCACAGGGAGCTTCTGGTCCGCGTTGTGGACGGCTCCTCCCATCCGTCCCTCTCTCTCAGCGTTGTAAGCACTGGGAGATGGTGCGCATGGGAGCATCCGGCCGGCCGGAAACTCCCTGTGCGCCGGTGTAATGAAACCGGCGCACGGAGAAGACGGGCCGCGGCGCAGGACATCGGCAACACCGGAGGAGGTAAGTACATGTTTATTGTGTTTAAATAGCCCTCCCCAGCCAGCCATAAAAAAATGTTTAAACCCGGATAACCCCTTTAACCGCAACCATTATCAGAAAGTAGCAGCGCAAAAATGATACATATTTCTTTAATCACCGATAATCGTAGTGTCATGTGCGATCACTGTAAAATATTAATGGCCAGAATTGCAGCTTTATTTTATCCTTTATGCACCACCAGTACCGCTCCATTCAAAAACGCAACTGGCCCTGCAAAAACAACCCCTCCTACAGTGACGGATACAAAGTAATGGGTTTAGGAGGGTCAGTAAGGCATCGCTCGGTCATTTAGGAGAAATATAGGCTTACACTTACAATTATCAATTGCATGAATCTGAAATTGGGACATTTCAAGACATTTTTTTTTTTTTTTAACTCTAAGTGGAAAATAAAAAAACTTTGTTCAAAACAAGTAAATCATCATATTTGCTGAAGCGATTTAGTATTTCTTGAACGATTTCCCTTTTAAATATTGACTGATGTAGCCAGATGTGGAATTTTCTTGGGTTTGTGGGACTGTCTCTTACTGGTTTTAATTTGGTTTCTTTCTCTCTCTCTCTTCACTTCCCTTCCTCCTCTCATCCTCTCTTTCTACCTGCTTTCCTCTTCTTAGTTTAGGGTCTCATTGTAATCTTTTATGGATGAGCCCGAGTCCGAGAGCCCGGCCAGTATCTTGGCCTCAGTGAGAGCGCAGGAGGCACAGTTTGAGCTCTTGTCTCGTGCTCTGGAAGAAGAAAGGAGACACGTCACTGCACAGCTGGACCGGGTGTGGGTGACCCCTCAGGAGGCTACGACCCCGCTTTCCAATGGCACCCTCACCCGTCGCCAGCAGGTAACATTCTGATTTCACCATGTTTGGGGTGACTTTATTTTCTCTTCTGATTTATGTAATATTTTGCATTCTGACTATTTAACTCTGTTGCATTGATATTTTTGATCAGTAAATAAAAATATGTATTAGATTTTCATCGCTGCTAGCACATAATTGTTTAGTCGGCTATTTAAAGGGAACCTGTTGCCATATTTTTCGCAAATACAGGTAGTGGCAGGTTCCTATAGAGCCCTAGTAACTATCTGACCCCCTGCTTTTAGCTAAAAATAGTTTCCTCAGATCCCCATAAAATCAGAGTTATAATCTTGCCTGGTATCTGAGCATCTTTGGAGCGAGTCGAGGGGCGTGGCCTAATGTCATGTGATTAGGCTGACCTCATCACAGGTCCTTTACCTATTTAACGTTAGCATACTGCACCCTTTGTTTTATGTGGTCAGATATGTACAATCACAGCAGCCTGCATGGACTTCTGCTCCTCTCCGTGCAGGCTGCTGTGATTTCATGTGATACGATATGCTGTAATTTCATGATATATGCTTGGTGTTCAGTTTTCTAATGCTAAAAAGCTATAGGACCTGGGATGATGTTACCCTGGTCACATGACATTACAACTGTGGAGAGGATCTGTTGGACTCAGCCCGAGGAGGCCACGCCCACCTCGACTGGCTGTAGCCGAGCTTAGATACCAGGTAAAACTATGAAGTTGAACATATGGGAATCTCAGGGGAACAATGTTTATCTAAAAGAAAGGTGTCAGTTAGTTACTAGGGCATTATGGGAACCCGTCACTACCTGTATTTGTGAAAAATGTGGTGACAGGTTCCCTTTAAACTCTCCTGAGAGGGAGATGAACATCTATGAGGAGCCTGCCCACGCTTCTTCCTGTAACCTCTTCTGCTGGGGAACAGTCCGGCTGCATTCACACGTCCCCGTTCATTGTCTTTAGAGACTCAATACAACCGGAATTTGTGAATTCAGCCTCTTTGAGAACCCCATAAGTTTTAGATGGTTGTGCTCCATGACAGCGTTTTTAAGGGGGTTTTTGAGGTTGGTTCCATGGATAGGTCCCAAATAACTAAGTGCAGTGAAAAATGGATCAGCATCTAAAACCTGGAACTCCTGTAGCAGCGGCATTTCAGATGCTTACGCTTCTGTGTGTGTACACTGACCATATGGAAGGTTTTATTTCATAGATGTTTGAACCGTGTAGTGGCTTCTGTATTATGTGTAACTTTGCCCCAGATGCTCTAGTAACATTGTCCCCGGCCAAGAGGAAATGCTGACATTTCCTCCCTGAAATCACAATAAGCCGCTCTCATCCTGTTCATCCCCTACATTCATCAGCTAAAAGTTTTCAGTAGTTTATTTTTACAGAAGAATAGATTTCCATAAAACACTGTTTAACAGGTCTGTGCTGCAGAACTATAGGGTGAAGAATATCTATGCAAAATCTGTGCACAATCTGCACCAATTACAGCGCAAGTTTTCAGCCACATTTTGATGTGGATTATGTGCCTCCTACGCTTAAAAGTTGGGTTCTGTGTTGACACTGTGGGAGATGTATTAATATGTTGATCTTTAGGCTGGTGGCACACGTGGAGTTTTGACCCCGTTTTTAAGCAGAGTCTGTTAAACGCATGTATTTTTGAAACGGCATCCATTTTTTTTTTTTTCCTGTTATGTCAGTTTTTCCCCAATTATGAGAATTGGAAAAAACGGACAAAAATGGAAAAGACTGCTAGTTTTAAAAAAAAAAAAAGATGCGGTTTCAAAAAATGCATTAAAGACTGCCCAAAAACAGGTTCAAAACGCCACGTGTGCCACCGGCCTCAGGCCAGTGCAGAGAAGAGCCAGACTGATCTCTGCTGCGCCGCATGTCAATCTCTGTGTCTGATGCTGGATGATTAAAGGAAACCTACCATCAGGAATCTGCTATCAGAAGTGGATGTGATGATAGATTCCTCCTGCCAGCCTTCAACCCCCTCCATAGTGATCAGTCTGTGGCAGCCCTAAAACTGGCGAGGCCTATTTGTATCTCCTATGCCCCTTTTACAGAGGACACTCATCTTTTTCAGAGAATTTGGGAAATCTGCCTAAAAATGGTCTTGGGTTTGGGGCATTTAAAATGACTCCAGTCTTCTGACATGGACACATCAATACATTTCCCACAATGTGTGAACAGTTGATTATATCCTAAAATAAGTTCAGTCCACAGCAGAGTGATCGGCCTTAGGGTGATGGGACACGTGGCGTTTTGAACCAGTTTTTGGCCCGTTTTTAAGCAGTCTGTTAAAAAACGCATGCATTTTTGACAGGTTTTACCAATTATATTAATTTTTAACGGACTGCTCAAAAACTGCCCAAAAACGTGTCCCACACCTGACCCATGGTAATGAACGTTAAAGATGAATCACATGTGAATGCCCGGATAGGAATACCTCTACCAGGTGCCTATAGAGACGTGTGGGGCGAGGGGAGATTGATGGTTCATCAGGTTGTGGTTTGTAACTCTTGAAACTTGCACCTTTCACCTGCAGAACGGACGAGTCATTCACTCCACCGAGGGGCAGAGAAAGAAGTATTCGGATATAAACTCTACACAGGTGAGATGAAGTAGTTCAAGATGGCCAAGATTTTAGTTTATCAGCAGGGGTGATGCTTTATCTCTGAATGTCTTCTCTAGGATCATTCCTCCTTTGTGTACTCGCCAGTCAGAATGGAGGGCCACGGTCTTCCTGCTGATGAAAGTTATGTTTTGGATGATGAGCCCTCCTACTTGTCATACAGCATGTCTGAAGAGTCCCGGCACACAGATATTCCAGTAAGTGTAACATTTTTAAGGTCATTTTGTGCTGCTTTTTGGTTATAGGTGTTGTTCTTTTTGGAAATCCCCCGCTGGTTAATTGGGTCCCCTTAGCACTAAACAGATCACTAAGTTTAACTACTGAGAGCCTCTGATTAAAACCTTGAAATGTGTGTTAAAACCTATCAAATGCTGCAATGACCTCTAAATTAAAAAAAATTGCTGTTTTCTGTCTCAAGGAGAATCTACTCCACTCTAGTATCACACCAGGATTGTGTTTGTAGATGCCACTCAACACATATGTATCCACTGTTAATCTGGAATGTAATTTTCTTACACTGCTCAATCCAACTGTAGCTTTAAAGGGAACATATCATGGCGATTTGGGACACAAAGCCACCTCCAGGTCCTTATAGACCAGTTGTTTAATGTCCCAAATTGCCATTTCTCTTTTTTTTTATTAAAAAAAACCAAAACAACAACTTTATTCTCCACCCTGGCATTCTTCGGTGGCTGCAGGATGCAGCAGGTCAAGCCGGCGTATTTCTGCTTCACTGCACAAGCGCCGTAGGTAAGACACGTAGGGGATTTGTAAGTCCCAGGCCAGTTGTACAGGAGAGACTGCATTTACACATGGCCCTTGCATTTCATTTGTTTCATTCACACATGGATTTTAGGGTGTTGTCACACGATGGCGTTTTGAAATGGAATGAGAACGCACAGGGGCGGGCCGCTGCCGATTGCACATGCGTTTGCCGATCTCATGTGTTTGCATTCAATCAGCACCCGGAGTCTTCTATTGTCTAAATTTTTTTCTTTATTCCTCTCAAGATAAAACCATCAGTTGGATATTCTCAGACATTGGATCGCCCCTATCGTGATATAGTAGGGAGCGCTGGTGCCTACACTACAGTCCCCCGGAATTATCACTTCCGTGGACCTGGATCGGAGGCCGTTCAGATGATTCCACCCCCTCAGCATCCGGGCTACAGCAGTCTGTCCAGACCTAACAACAGATACCGCACTGTGGAGCCGTATAGAGGTCCTGGTTATGGGCCTCAGCCTCAGGTCCGGGGTGCTGGAGGTAGTCAGTCTGATCTCCTGGCTGTCCGGTATGGCTCTGAAGACGCTTATGGAATGGAAGAAGATCGTCGAAGCCTTGGCGGTTATGTAGACGGCCCAGACTATTCTACTACTGGCAGGAGGGCTGTCAATGGAGATCAGCGCAGGCGACTTAGGTGAGTGAAATGCAGTTTTATTTATAGGGAACCTGAAACTATATGACATTAACCCCTTATCTCCGCAACTGCCTTCCTTGTTAATGCCCAGTCCTAATTTTTTCTTTTTTTCCCCTGGGAAAAATGTGGTTTTTATAGCACAACTTTTGAGTTTTACTTGTCCTCCTGTTGAACTCTTATTAACCCTTTCTGTGCACTATATTTAAGAACGTAACTTTCTTTTTTAACATATATTTCTGCATTTAATGTGGAATCTGAATAATATAAAAACCCTTTTATTTTGTTACTATTTTTAGTATTGCACTGCATCGCTCCCGTACGGGCCATGAGGCCATTGTGATGTATGTGGGACTATATACGTCCCCCATAGGTTCGTGTGAATGTAGCCTTTAAAGTGACTTTATACCTGAGCATTTCTATGAAAATGTGAAAAATCGCACCCAAAGTTCATAGCCCCATAACCTCCTACAAAAATGAGAGGATGCAAAAGTTTTTAAAAATTTTCACCAAAATACATGCAAAACGTACCACCAAAATTTTTCAACTAACATGAAGTGCAAAGTGTCACAAGAAAATCTCAAAATCACTTGGATATGTTAAAGCTTCCAAAGTTATAACCACACGGGGCAGATCTGATAGAATGGGCCGTGTCAGGAAGGTGAAAAGTGGCTTTGGCCGTAAGGGGTTAAGGGAAATCTACCATCATGATAAACCAAGGACATTACTCCTAGATCCATACACCGTGACTGGGGTCATCTATCTTATATCTGTTATCCATGACCTCCTTCCTTCAAAAATCTGATTAATATGCATAATTATCGTTAAGTTGAGGCCATGGATAAATCATATACGAATACCAGTCACAGTGGCTGGATCGATGAGTGCAGCCGGTCCCCTACTTAAGGACACCAGACTTGGACGGCCCCTGGTTACAGACGGAGCCCTCTGCCCCCTGTGACCTCTGGTGACCCCTCTGCCCCCTGTGACCTCTGGTGACCCTCGCCCCCTGGACCTCGGTGACCCCTTGTCCCCCTGTGACCTCTGGTGACCCCTCTGCCCCTGTGAATCTGGTGGACCCCTCTTGCCCCCGTGACCTCTGGTGACCCCTTGCCCCCGTGACTCTGGTGCGCCCGTCTGCCCCCTGTGACCTCTGGTGACCCGTCTGCCCCCTGTGACCTCTGGTGACCTCTCTGGATGTTACTATAGTCCCAGGCTGCAATGATCAGCTGTAAGGTGTCTGTAATGAGGCTTTATTCATAATCTTTGGTCTCATTACAGCAAAAAATGTGGAAACTTCAATTGTCAATGGGACAAAAAAAAAATTGTCCAGAACAACAATTATAAAATATACAGTTTTGACTTACATACAAGTTCAACTTGAGAACAAACCTCTGGAACCGATCTTGTACGTAACCCGGAGACTGCTTGTAATGTCCTTGGTTTATCTTGATGGATATTGATTTGTCCTTAAATGTTCTGATTAATAACTTTTTTCTTTTTTTCCCTCCCGTGAAGGAGTTACGAGGATCCATTGGCTGATCATTACAATTCTTCTTTGCCTCAGTCTGGGAGTCTCTCCAGCCTCGGCCCTGCACCTTTGACAGTGGCCCCCAGCGGCCCCTGGAGACAGCCGGAGCTTCCTGAGGTTCTCGCCATGCTAAGTTATACTCTTGATGCTGTAAGATTAAATGCAGCAGCGTATTTGCAGCACTTGTCATATCGGAATGAAGACGTAAAGAGAGAGGTTCGTATGTATTTCACTGTAACAGGTTCTTATTAGCACTTTACTTCCTGTAGTTCTAGAATATTAACACTTCTGATACTATTTTATAATTCACTATATGTGTAACAAGTTCTGGTGCTGGTGACCTATCATGTGTGTAGAAAGGTGAGGTGCTGATGAGACTTTTTGGGGGGGAAACATTAGGCCACCTGTGGGACAGCAGCAGGTGGCCGGACCAAGGTCCATTGAAGTAACTATAGGGGGGATAAGAGTCATCTAAGGCATGTATGCCCCTAAATCTCACCCTGCTGCCCGTGTACCCAACACAGCTCCTGATCAGCAAAACTGAGGGAAGATAAGTTTTTGTTGTAAGGGCTGCAAGTATCACAAAATTATGGATTTTCCTCAGTGACCCCCCCCCCCCCTGTTATGGTTGTTTTTTATTTTTTACAAATTATAACCCTCCTAGCTCACTCATCCAACATACAGACCTCTTCATTGTGCCAGATCGCCATACAGAAATGCAGTTGTGGGCACAGGGGCCTCATTATTCTGGCCTGTAAGCGCACATTTCGTAGACGGGGATCATAACAAAAAGTCAATCCAGACAATAATTGGCCGTGTATAAAAAATATTAGCAATTAAATAAGGGCAAATAAATCGAGGATAAAATGAACTAATATTGTAAAAAGTTTTTATTTGCTATTTGTAAAACTTTTGGTATTTAATACAATAAAATCCTTCTATTTTGTCTTCAGGTCTGTCGTTTACGTGGAATCCCACCGCTTATAAGTCTCCTGGAGGATCCCCGGGCACCGGTGAGGCTTGCAGCTTGTGGTGCACTGAAGAATCTTTCTTACGGTCCAGCAAAGGAGAACAAATTGGCAGTAAAAAACTGTGATGGGGTACCAGCCCTGGCAAGACTACTGCGCAGACGGGCGGATGGCCGGGAAGGGAGGGAGATGGCCGAGTGCGTAACCGGTGAGTTTGTCTCGTGGTGTTTTGACTCTTAACTTGTGACTTTGAAATCATTATCTTAAAAAAATTCCACAACTTTTTCATTTCTCCGTGTACAGAGCTGTGTGAGGGCTTATTTTCTGCATAACAAATTTTACTTCTCAGTGACGAGATTTATTATTCCATGTGCTGGGGAAAAAATCCAAATGTGGAGAAATTTAAAAAAAAAAAAAAGCATTTGCGTCACTTTCTTGTGGGCTCAGTTTTTGCAGCTTTCACTGTTCACTCCAAATAACCTCTACTTTATTCTTTGGTTCAGTACGATCGCGGTGATGCCAAATTTATACAGGTTTTATATTGTTTTAATACATATTCAAAAATGAAATGAATGTCCACAAAAAAAAATCCTAACTTTCCGACAACTTGTGATGCTAAGAACTGTTTTATACTTTGGTGCACGGAGCTTTGTAAGGCGTCATATTTGGCAAAATGAGCCGATATTTTCATTGCTGCCATTTTGATCACTTTTTATTACATTTTTTTATGTGATGTAAATGGTGTAGAAGTAGCGTTTTTGACATTTGGGCGTTATTTTCCATTATGGGGTTCACCACCAGCAATAATAATTTGTATATTTTAATCTGGCAATTTGAGACGCAGCAATAACCAACATGTTTGATTTTTCCTGTTATTACATTTTATATCTAGGGAAAAGGGGGTGATTTTAAATTTTTAGTGTTTTTTTTTTTTTTTTTTTTTTAAATAAACCTTCGAGGGTAGATTAACTTTAGATGGTCAAATCATTCCTACCATATACTGCAATACTACACCCCTGAGCCCTATTCATACAGCCCCCGCTCCTCTGCGCTGTGGATTTTTTGAATTACAATTCAATTGCAGTGGGAAGGGACTTGGCCAAATTGTTTAGGTGTTTCTGCTGAAACTCATGCGATCGATAGTAAACACCACATGCGATGAGTAAGCCATGCAATAGACCGGTCTCTAGTTACTGATCGGATGTGTTTCTGTGGAAATGCATATGCTGCAAAACACGTGCTGGTCATCATGGATTGCATCAGTTTCAGTCAAAGAGCAGATATGCAAAATGCATTTCCAGGATGGGAAAAGGGAAAACCAGGCCTCTTCTGCTACCCCCTTACCATCAAGCAGGACTTTCAGGAACCACCTACACAAGTAATGTACATGAAAACCCACTCATTGAAAAAAATACTATTGTGTAAGTAGAATAACATTATAAATGTAAAATGACGGACCACACAGAGGTAACAGACAGACATAAGATGCACATTGTCCAAGGTGTAAGCATAATGATGACCGTATTCCGCTAGAAGTTATAGTGCTGAGTGCAATTGGGACCCGATTCAGTCCAAAAATAAATAGGGACTTCAGCAAGAGCCGGTAGTTAGAGCACGGTACCCACCTAACAAGTCCTGATAGTTCATAGGGATGACAGTTGTATTTCAATAGTATCACAACAAAAAAAAGGGGTAAGACACAAGTTATAAACACAGACCACAAGCAGCGTACACAAACACCGACACGTGTCTGACTCCCCAGACAAAGCTATGTTTTTTGCGTATCCCGTGTCTGGTTGGTGTACGCTGCTTGTGGTCTGTGTTTATAACTTGTCTTCCCCATTTACACAATAAAAGTATTTGTTTCGCTGAGTGTTTTCCTGTTTATTACTTCTGTGTAAATTCAGTAGGTGGGATGTTTTGTGGGAAGTGATGATTGGCCCAACATGGTCACTTCCAAAACTATTGGTGAATGACTTTCAGGAAGCCTAATGACTTGATGCAGGATTAAAGCCAAACCAGTAAATTTATTCCAGAAGGAGCAGACGGCGCAGTTGTCGTGTTTCTGCTGCAGAAGCAAAGAAAATACAATGACATGACAAATGAGTGCACCCAGCAAAATAAACTCTGCTCTACCTAAGACATATCTGAGGTTCCCTGCCACGTTATAGGGTTGGGCTGTCGATTTTGTGTTGAATGTTTTAGTTTGCTGAAATATCAGTTCTACATAGTAGGTCCATGTAATAACATAGTTGCCAGTTTGTGACGTCATAATCTTAAGATTTTATGATGAAATTAATAACTTTGTCATATGTTTGTTAGGTACTCTCTGGAATTTGTCCTCTCTGGACTCCATAAAGATGGAACTTGTGGATCAAGCGCTTAACACTCTAACTCAGGAAATCCTTGTTGCTTATTCCGGATGGCACAGAGATGGATCGATGAATGCGGAAGAGGGCAAGTCTCGCCACATTGAGTGGGAGCCGGCATTGGTGAATACAACAGGATGCTTACGGTAATGAGATGCAGAGTAGTAATGTACTGCAGAGCTATTACATTGACCTTCAACTACATTCACATGGCCGCGTGCTCGCCCAGACCAGGGCCGGCTGGGGACGGATAGGGATCTGAGCGCTCCTCACCTTTCCCCCGCTGCTATGAAAGATGATCAGCTCGGTCACGGTGACCAGATCATGGCGCTCGTGTGAATGAGGCCCAAGCCTGTCTTTGAGAAGGATTGCTGATTTTTCAATACATGGCTTTTTCTCTCCCCCAGGAATATCTCTTCAGAGCGTTCTGAAGCACGCAGGAAAATGAGGGAGTGCGAGGGGCTTGTGGATTCTGTGGTCCACATACTGCGCTCAGAGGTGGGCCATGGACAAGCTGACAGCAAGGTATGTATACATTTCTTCATGTAACACCGGTTACGCTCCGATGCTGACAAGAGCTCACATTGGAGGAGGTATTATATCTTTATGCTTATTTAGAAATCTTTCAAAACTTTTTTTACTTCCTCCCTGGGCTGCTCAGCCCCCCCCCCCCCCAGGGGAATTGTGGGACACTGTTGATATATTAAATTGCAATAGTTGGAAATGGCGGTATATGATGGGAGGTATAAAAAAAAAAAATAAATAATCCTTTTTTCTTATATTCCAGCTTGTGGAGAACGTTGTATGTCTCCTTAGGAACCTCTCATACCATATCCATCGTGAGATCCCACAGGCTGAAAAGTATCAAGAAAACCCTCAGACTGCAAATACTGAACCACAGAATCCCAGTTGCTTTGGTGTACGTCGTGGTAAAGGTGAGTTTGGCATTTGAATTCTGGCTTGAATCAGCTGTTACTAAATGTGTCGCTTACCTGTTTACCTGATACCTGCTATTCCATTTTCTTAGTTTAAAGCTTTTACCAAGCTGCATAAATGAAATGTTTGGTGTAAGTACCTAGCGATAACAAATACGCGTTTTATGTCTGCTAAAGTCTGAATCTGAAATGGGCGAGAGGGGACATGTGACTGCTGACTTCGTCATTGCAGTTGGCAAAGTTCTTCTGTTCATGTATTTTCACCTACCCCCTCCAAGGAATCTAGGCCATGAAAACGCAGAAACTTTAACCCCCGACACATGCAACATAATCTGCCGCTGACAAATGCAGGCCGTGTAGAGTTGAATGATTAGATCCTGGCCATATAGTATTGGGGTTCTGCTACTTTGTTAAATCGAGGTTACAAGGATCACAAGAAAATGTAACTATATTTGTCGTCCTCTATTTAAAGTAAAAATTTAACTGAGATCTTACACTTTATAAACTTCTCTCCATCTGTAATATGTGCATCCACAATGATTTTGGGGAAACCTATTGTGCAGTATCTGAAGCGGTAGAATTTTGCAAACTTCTAAAACCGTCTCTTGCTTTCATTGTAATAGGGAAGAAGACCTCAGAGGAGCCTGCGGATACAGTGGATTTCCCAAAAAGGACGACCCCAGCAGTAGGTGAGCTGGCTTGTTGTTTGCTTTATTCTCTTCAGTGTTTTTACGATACAAACAAGCCGAGCAAAATTATGGTTTGACCCCCTTCACTCAAAGGGTTTCTCCGGGCCCCAGAACCATCAGAGAACCTGCGTATTACTTGTGGATTTGCAGCACATTCACTTTGGTGTGGAAAATCCATAGTAGTTGTAGCAGTGTAGTATAAGGCATGTATGGCCCATTGATGGCAAAATGAATGCAATGTGGTCTAAAACCCTCAATTAATGTGGTGCACCGCATATAAGGGGCTTATTACTCCAGTATTATGGTGTAGACCTATTGATACATCTCCCCCCCCCCCCCCATTTCTTTTACTGTGCACTATAGATGGACAATTGGTTTGGCCCCCACCCTCTTAATATTTGCTTTTTCTCTTTTTAATGGCACTTTGCTGATTTATGTTTAACATTGAAGGTGAAAATTAATCTGAAAGCTTTGTCTGACTTTACTTGGCAGAAAGATTTGTACCTTATCATATTCTGGAGAGAAAGAGTCTACACATCCTTTTTACGTCCTGTAAAGGAAAGCGATCTGAAGCAGCACTCCGGTAGTAGTGAAAAATGAAGTGATTTATTCCACCATCAATGGCTACTACCGGAGTGCTGCTTCAGATCGCTTTCCTTTACTGCACGTAGTGGGTCACGTCAGACCTGCACCCGACCTCTGCATGGTGCCGTTCCAACCCCGTTTCTTTTGTTCCTTTTTATGTCCTATGCACGGCTACTTCCAGATGTATGGTAGCAAATGTCACACGTCTCCTCTCACTTGTTTCATAGTCATTGTAGATGAGGCTTGAAGACGACGCAGGTTCATGAAGCCAAACTTATAAGATCCAAAAAATGTTTTATGTCCCATAAACTGTAATATTTTTCTCAAAAAAATACCCTGACCTCCCCTGAACATGGACAAAGTATCCGCCATGTTTATTTTCCCATCTTTAACCCTCGACCTCTTTCCCCGCAGGCTATGAGCTCCTTTTCCAGCCGGAGATTGTTCGTCTCTATGTTTCACTTGTTAAGTTGTCTCGTACACCTGCAGTCCTGGAAGCGGCAGCTGGTGCCATCCAGAACCTGTGTGCTGGGAGCTGGATTGTAAGTACCCATGACCATGTGTGCAATCTGAATCAATCTACATGCTTACATCCTCTACACAACCTAAACCTGGAATACATGTGGTTCTGAAGATAATTTTTAACACTTTACATTTTTACTTTATCACTCAGTAATGGTCAGTGGTACTTTTTAGCATGACACTTCATAATTTCTCTAGTGCTGTGTGCTGACAATGGGCTTAGATTATCTGGGTACAGATTTATATTCCCTTCCATTTAGCTTCTGAACATTCTACTAGTATCTGCCACGTAGAAAGACTAGACCGATCACAGATAAGAGATGAGATGTATATAACACACAATGACTCTCTTCAGTCCTGCTGCATCTGAGCTATAACATACAGAGTGCCTCCCTCTGGACAAAGACCTTATGTTATCTGTAGCTTGTTGACTAAGTCTGTGCATGCTGCTTGCCGGCAGGAAGCGTCTGGAAATGTGTGTGTGTGTGTGTGTGTGTGTTAGCTCACCGTGTAATGAAAGCGAAGGGGCGGAGATTACTCTGCATCGAGCAGACGGGAGAAGCTATTCATGAGAAGAATCTGCCATGCCCAACCATAATCAGAAATTGTATACACCAGGACTGATGTTTGAATTATTTCTGTGAAATGCTGTATTTTTATAACGTTGAATTACAGAATGCGTCATTTGTCCACCAGGCATTCTGAGTGATTTTTTTTTCCTTCCCTGTAATCAGTGGTTTAAGGGCAATAACTTATTTCATTTTTATTTCATTTATATTCTTAGGGATTAGGGATTTAAAGTGGGGGGAAAAATTATTTATATTTCGGTAATTTTCAGATCCACTCAAAATGAACCTTTTATTAATGAATTCCCTGTTTTGTTTGTGTCGTTTTGATATATCATATGTCAAGCCTCGGGCAAACGGGGCGACTATGGTGGTGTTTGTAGTGTAGTAGGGATTTATTTTTTAATTATATGGTGAAACGTGAATGTATTTTTATGAATATTTAATATATTTTGTGTGTGTTTACTTAAAAATGGCCCATGGGGTCTTTTATAACCTCATGGGGACATATTAACGGTTTTCTAATTTTACTTTTTTTTACAATTTTTTTCCCCTGTAACTGGGGCATCTATAAAAGCCTTGGAAAACCGCCACATGTGACTGGTGGTGCTGATCAGAGCTGGGCTGGGTCTAACTATTAACTCATGTAAGCTGATGACATGTTCCATAACCACATGAAGTGATACATTGCAGATTTGAATAATAGGGCTGTGTCAGAATTTAGAGATAGAAGCCATGTCGCCAGTAACAATGTATTCATGGTGTCCTCCCTCCTGTGCCATGACTTGTGTGGATGGCTCCTGAGATTTAGATGGTCTCTCCCCCTGCACAGGGCTCCACACAGTCAATGCCTGATCTACCTCGGGTGTCTTCATACCCCCTCCCTGGTTTCACTGACAATGCCTATGTTAGGCCGGCCCCGGATGCTCGCGCTGCCTTTGTAACCACAGTGATATTTTTACTACAGCAACCTAGTACCATATGTGTCAGTGAATTTGTTTGCACGGAGATGTCCTGTTTCCACTACATAAGTGGCGCCAACAGTAGAACAAGGGATCGGAAGTCCCCCTGATCTGCTCCATAGCACAGGGATTGCTTCCTGCGGCCCATGGGATTCCTGATCTGCAGGAGAAGGGCTGCTCTATGGCTCAGACACTGAACACCCGGGGGTCCAGCACCTTCAGAACACCCGGGGGTCCAGCACCTTCAGAACACCCGGGGGTCCAGCACCTTCAGAACACCCGGGGTCGCACCTCAGAACATGACGCCTTGGGATCCTTCCAGGTACGCATCTTAGCTCAAAAGGATGTGAAAGGCGGCAAGCGAAACAAGAGACGGGGACAAGCAAAAACACCGGGGTCCAGCACCTTCAGAACACCCGGGGGTCCAGCACCTTCAGAACACCCGGGGGTCCAGCACCTTCAGAACACCCGGGGGTCCAGCACCTTCAGAACACCCGGGGGTCCAGCACCTTCAGAACACCCGGGGGTCCAGCACCTTCAGAACACCCGGGTCCAGCCACCGTTAAAACAACCCCGGTGGCCAGCACCTTCAGAACACCCGGGGGTCCAGCACCTTCAGAACACCCGGGGGTCCCAATGGATTGCTTCTGAAGAGAACAGCTGATTGGTCGGGGTGTCCCATGCCATCGATCTCCTATTGATGATTGATTGATAAGAGTAACATTATCTGGAAGCGCTGATAAGGGTCCGGACGGACACACATTCCCCTTTTCAGATGCAGTTTTTGATGTCCAAACCAGGAGTGGAGTAAAAAGACGCGGAGAAGCGGCTTCACTCAATGATGTGTCCTCAATCGTTATAATCCACACCCTCAAAAAACTGCATCTGAAAAAACAAACTTGTGAGCGCCCCCTGAATGTCCCTCCCCTCCCCCCCACTTGTTTCAGGGGTCAGACAGGAGGTGTTCTCCTTGTGGGGAGAGTGCCAATTAAGGCCGCCTTAAAGGCACGTGGAGACTTAAAGCCATAGATGCTCCACTAGGGAATTCTGGGAAGAATGCGAATACGTTTTCCAAGGTGTTCACTGGATAACTCTGCCGCCTTACTATGTTGTTGTAAAGGATTTCTTTTCCTTCTGAAAATTCTTCATTTACCTTTTTTGCATCTACTTTTGTGCCTGGTTTCATTACATCACAGGGACCTTATTTAGTCTCCGTTTTCCTTCTTGCTTTCTGTCCCCCCCCCCCCCCCCTCTCTATTTATATTGGACATCACATAACTAATTATTGCTCACAGAGTAAATGAGTGAATTCCTTGTGTGCGGCAGAGTTTGGGGTTATGTCTACATTGTTAGGACCTCATTTTCTGTGACGTTGTTGTGTTATTAATGGCTCTGTACACACTGTTGTTGTGCTTGCACCGCGTCTGATGTTTTGTGGTGTGCGCTTTCGCAGTACGGCCGCTGTATTCGTGCTGCTGTCCGTCAGGAGAAAGGTCTGTCGTCACTTGCTGATCATCTGAACCATGAGAGTGAGCGTGTTGTACGTGCCATTTGTGGAGCGCTACGCAACCTTTGTGGAGACAGCCGGAACCGAGAGCTGATAGGTGAGGCAGTGGGATTTTTTTTTATTTTTTATTATAGCTGTAACAAGAAGTTTTTTTTTTTTTCTCATGTCACATGACTTTAAAACCATAAAAACCTCTGACTCTGGCACTGAGCGCTTGTCTCTCTTCTTGGTCCAGGTAAACACGCCCTGACCAGCTTAGTGTCGCGTCTGCCCAGCTCCAAATCCTCTGCGGTGTCTGAGGATACGACTGTGGCCGTGCTGGGCACTATTCAGGAGGTTATCACCGGCAACTTGGAGGCGGCCAAAAAACTGCGGGAGAGCCAAGGAATCGAGAGACTCGTACTCATCAACAAGGGAGGGTGAGTGCACCGGGGCATCTAATCATTTGTTGTTTTAAGATTTCCTTGGCCTCAAATGAGGTTAAATGCATAAAGATTTATGTTTACTTCTACCTTAACCCTGCAAGCAGTTATGACGGCAATTACATAATATGCAGATCATAATGCTGTTTATGATGTATGAGGAGGGCTCACAGGCTGAGTCGTCTTTCATACATGGCGGGTATTGGGTGGATTATGCCAGTACCGATCACATGGGTAAGCCGTTTCTCTGCTGCCGGCAAAGCCACTACTAGAAGCTAAGTGGCAGCGGCTATCTTACTTGTGATCATTGCACCCTGTGTGTGATCAGGGAGCGATGATCCGTTCCCATGGCAGCCTGGAGTCTGTATGAGATTACAGGATTCTATAATTCAGTAGCATCTATAACTGTGTGCTGGAGGCACACTGTAATAGATCTATAGCAAATTCTCCATACACAGTACTTGTAGTATTCCTGTATATGGTAGAATCCAGTTAGAGCCCCTACGGTTAGAAAAAGTCATAAAAAGAGATGGGGGGGGGGGGGGGGAAAAAAAAAAAAAAAAAAAAATCCAAATACAAGGAATGAAATATGAAATCCCATCACAAGAAAATACAATTTATAACAAAGAAACCGAGCCCTCGTACAGATCTGAAGATGGAATCATTTAAAAGTCATGTTTTTTTTTTTGTTTTTTAAAGATGGGAAGTGAAAAACAAAAACCTTAATGGGTTAAGGGTGGAGCTAACTCGTGACCTGTATAACGACCATATAGATTTCAGGCAACTTCTTTATCAATTGCAATATCTGCAGCAAAGACAAGACCCCATATTAGGAGAAGTTGGTTTGAATTGTAAACCTGCTGCTTTTTTGTGTTTGCAGTGAACGCTCCGACAGAGAAATTCGTAGCGCCGGCCTCTGCCTCCAGACTGTGTGGGGTTTCAAGGAGCTTCGGAGACCTCTAGAAAAGGAAGGTTGGAAGAAGAGCGACTTTCAGGTGATTATTCCATAATTCACTAGCAACGCTCCTCCTTCATGAATGAATGAATGAAAGTGAACAAACCACTGTCCGGCTTATGGATAGTAATAGGGGAGCTGCAGAGAGACGAAAGGCAACATAGGAGACAAGTGAAGGGGTGACATAAAGGGGTACACAGATGATTGGGGGGATGCAACGGATGGATTCACTGTTTTTGGCTTTTGACTGGAACCTAATGCCCCTCGCAATCTCTCCCAATATTCTCCTAGGACAGACCTTGTCCCCTTACTGAATCCCCAGGACTAATGGTTTCACTTTTTGAATCGTATTTGACAAAACTTTCCTGTGTGAGAGGAAACTACAGCGACTATTCACAGCAATGTGCAATGACCTTTCATTATCCCCTTATTAGGTATCTACTCCAGGCTCAAAGCGAGCCCAAGGGTTTGATGACAGCACTCTTCCCCTCATTGACCGAAACCAGAGAAATGGTAAGGATCCAGTCCTAGTGATGGAAATAAAGCTCCGACCGTGAAGAATGCACCATAAGAGGAAAATAATAATAATAATTATAATAATTCTTTATATAGATTACGCAGCGCTGCACAAAGCATTTCAAATGTGATGATAGATTCCTCCTGCTGCCTGATCTGTAATGTAATAATCCTGGAGCCTAACCTGACTTGTTATAAACTTTATTTTAGTAATATGTAAATGAACTGCAGAGGCTACTGGGGTGTGGAGTAGCCCTGGCTCCCAGTGTTCAGGCTTGTACCTACCCCAGTAACCTCTGCAGTGCATTTACATATCACTTAGGCTACATTCACACTGCCGTATATATGGAGTATATACGTCCCCCATAGACGGCAATGGGCGCACAGCGTGGTACGGGACTGGTAGGGTGTAGCACCTTTCTGTGGGGTGAGCAGCGCCCCCTCCTCCTCCTCCCCGGGGCCGATGTGTGAATGTAGCCTAAAATAAAGTTTTTAACAAGTTAGATTAGGTTCCAGGATTATTAAATTGCAGATTAGGGCAGAGGCAGCAGGAGGAATCTGTCATCAGATCTACTTCTGATGATAGGTTTCCTTAGGGTAGGTTTCTTTTAAAAGAAATATACCCTCAAAATTCATACTCCTAGATCCAGGCACCGTGACTGTGAGGATCTTATTACATATATCGGTGGCCTCCTTCCTTCTGAAATCAAAAAATTGTACTAATGAGCCATAAGGCCTTTGGCTGGTGTTACCAGAGTCCCTCCGTACTGTATGTTTACAGGCGTTTTCCCTCCTACCTTTCTCAGCACTTCCCTTTCCCTCTGCCTGATTTACTCTTACACAGTGGGAGGGGGAAGTGCTCTGGCACAGTGTAACAGTCTGTAAATCTGCAACACTGAGAGGCTCTGGTAACATCCCCAGGACCCCTTCTAGCTCATTAGTATTAGTATAATATTAAAAGTTGCATTAAAGTGAAGGAGGCCTTAGCAAATAGATTATCAGTCACAGTGACTAAAAAAGTAGAATTTACTCAGATCTAGGCAAAGTTAGAGGGAGTCTCAAATACAATAGAAGGATAATTAAAGGATAATTGCTGGTTTACATTTTTTTTGGGTGTTTTGAGCCTTATTAGAATTCCCATATAATTATTGTAACCAGATATTAAGTTAAGGTTGTGTTTGCATTACACATTGTTAACACAATGTGAACTAAACCTGTGAGCGCAGCCTCGTGGCCCAGTTGTCAGGTTTTTCTAGTGGTACAGGATGAAGCAGGTCGTCTCTTTAGCTAAATAACGCAGGTTGCATTCACGTGCAGAACTTACATTGTGTTTTGAGACTTAATTCAAGCTGCAGGGAGGAACTTGACCCAATCACTTAGACATTTACATGGAAACGCTTGAGGTTTTTTTTCTCCTTCCCAATCGCAAGTATTTCAATGTGAATGCATGGGGCCGAGCTCCTCCTGCAGCCTTTGCACATTCACAGCGCAATTAAACCAAAGCCACTGAAGACGGTTTTTTTTATCTCTTGTTTTTGGCTTTTCCAGATAAAAAGATGGAGAGTGTGGACATTCCTTTGAATGACATCAGATCAGGTATTATTCTGATGCATATTTTCATGGCGAGCATTAACTTTATCTACTTCCTACTTCCAGGCTCAGGTCTGCAGCACGTAGTGTGGTGGATGGGAGTCCCTGCGTTATATAGGAATATAATACAAGTGCGTTCTCTCTGCTAATATTTCTATATAATGTAGGGACTCCCATCCCCTGCACTGTGTGCAGCCTGTGGGATCGTGCCACATGAATCGGGTGTGTAAATGAGCCCTTAGGCAGGTTACACACGTCTGTGGAGATGTATACGCGGATGCAAATTTGCGTACGCATACACTTCCCTATAGACGGCAATGGCAGCGCGGCGGCGGTACATGTGTGGCACTGTTCTGAACGTGCTCCATCTTTTCCCTGTGTGCGGCCATGCACCGCTGTTTTCTATGGACGGGTCACCTCCTCCTCCTCTCCAGCGCACGGCGGTATGCCCACCATGTGAATGTACCCTAAGCCTGGATTAACCTATACAACCCTTGACATTGTGATGAGTTGGTGCTGGAGGGCTGCTGGGAAGCAGTGATGGAAGCTTCAAATAAAATACTTTGTATCTGCATTATAGGTGTGATCACAAGAATTTAATGATGTGTGTGTAAATATATATATATTTTTTTCTTTTAGACCCATATTCACACAATGGAGATCATGGCTCTCGTCACTTACACCGTTCAGGGGATCTCTCTGAGCTGGAACCTCTCAAAGTAAGTTGATGATATTGTAGCCGCAGCCGCCGTGGCTCAATCTGTCAGGTCTGTATTTGCTCCCTACACTCGATGCCACAGCCGTCCTCTGTACATGCTGCATGCACACAAGTGGTTAGTCTGCATGGCTTTCCATTATATATGTGATTGGCTTGTTCCTGGTTGTATTGTTGTCCCTGAACATTTGCCTGTCCTGCTGCTCCGTTCACTGTCTTCATGGTTGAAATGGAAATTGCAAAGCTTGAATTTGGGACAAACCCTTTAAAGAAAATCTACCATCAAAATCCAACCTGGATAAACCAGGGACACATAGATCCAGGCCCCGGGACTGTGGTTATCTTCTTATATTTCTCAATCTTTTAAAGATATGCTAATGAGCCTGCAGGGCTCCTGTGGCATTAGCAGAGCCCCTCAGTGCTGCAGATTCACAGGCTGTGACACTGAGCAGAACATGTCCCCCCTTCCCCCCACCCACTTTCGATGTGCCTGTGTAATATAGCAGCAGCAGCAAGTGGAGGGGAGATATGCTCTGCTCATTGTGACAGCATGTGAAGCTACAGCGCAGAGGGCCTCTGGAAATGTGCACCAGAGCCCTTGATGGAAGATTAGATGTGAGAATGGCTTTATGATTTGCTCCTATTGCAAGGGGTTGATTAAAGCGATTTTTGCACATATTTGCCCATTGTCGATTTGATTATTTCTTCCTGGTTTCCAATTTCCAAAGGTTTTTCCTTATGACACACAAACTGTAGTCTCTAATTCTGGAGCAAAACCACTTCCCTTCTGTCCTTTTCATTTTTTAATATAATACAGGAGTCGTGTAGATCACAAAATGACAGGACATTACACAAGATCAAATCTAATAAGTCTTTATGTTTTACTTCTTACATTGTATTGTTTTCTAAGTTCACATGAATAATTTCCTTTACTCTCAGTTCTAGTTTGTGTTTATTAGGCAGATGCCTTCTCATATAATTCATCTCATGGCTTGTGGTCTCTGTCACAGGAGAGGTCTCTCAGTGCCGGGGGCTCATTGAATCTTGGGGATGTTGAGGATCGACCAGTCTAATTCCACGTCTGTCGCATGCGTATGTAATGCACCATTGTGTGCTGCTTCGTCATTTGTCTGCTATTTCATCTGCATGTGTGTCGGTATATTCTCCTTATTGGTCTGTAATCCATAAAGTCGGACGTGTCTGGCATTTGTTTCTCATAAACTTGAGCAGATGTGATCAGTCATGTCGGCTGCATGTGCTTCCTGCAATGATCAGTCAAAACACTGCGCCATGGGACTGACCGGACCTGCTGCGGTTCTGTTGCTCGCCTCCTGATCCGGTCATTGTGGCACCTGCACACAACGAGTGTAACCGCCACCCAATCGCATGAAACCGGTCTCCGTCATCTGCTAAGTGGATGCCGGCCAAACCTTTCCTACACAGAAGCCGATAGACTGGAATTAACCCCTTAACGCTCTGCGCCGTAGCTCTGCAGTATATGGTAGGAGCGATCTGACCATCTAGGGTTAATGTACCCTATATGGTCTAAAAAAATAGTGAAAAGAAAAAAGAAAAAAAAAGTTTAAAAAATAAAAAAAATTAATAAAATATTAAGTTCAAATCACCCCCCTTTCCCTAGAACGGATATAAAACATAATAAACAGTAAAAATCACAAACATATTAGGTATCGCCGCGTCCCAAAACGCCCGATCTATCAAAATATAAAAACGGTTACGGCCGGCGGTGACCTCCGAGGCGGGAAATGGCGCCCAAATGTCCGAAATGCGACTTTTACACCTTTTTACATCGCATAAAGAATGAAATAAAAAATGATCAAAATGGCGCACAGACCTCAGAATGGCAGCAATGAAAACGTCCGCTCATTTCGCAAAAAATGACACCTCACATATCTCCGTGCGCCAAAGTATGAAAAAGTTATTAGCGTCAGAAGATGGAAAATTTTTATTTCTTTTTTGTACACATTCGTTTAATTTTTGAAAATGTATTAAAACACAATAAAACCTATAAATCTGGTGTCACCGCGATCGCACCGAAACAAAGAATAAAGCTGAGGTGTTATTTTGAGTGCACAGTCAAAGTCGAAAAAACTGAGCCCACAAGAACGTGTTTTTTTTCCAGTTTTTCCACATTTGGAATTTTTTTTCAGCTTCGCAGTACACGGCATGATAAAATAAATAACATTACGGGAAAGTAAAATTTGTTAAGCACAAAATAAGCCCTCGCACAGGTCTGTACACGTAAAAATGAAAAAGTTATGGATTTTTGAAGTTGCAGAGCGAGAAATGAGCCGAAAAACCCTGCGTCCTTAAGGGGTTAAGTCTCTATTTAATCTATTCGGCCCACAGCAGAATCTGCAGGGGAAACCATCACATGGGGATTTATTATACTAATGTTTTATTCTGAATTTAGCCTGTCCCCGTTTTTTATTTTTCTTTGAAATACAAAATGTAGTTTGTATTTCAAACTTTACTTCTGCTGAGATTTGACTTCTATTTTGTAATGTCTAAACCTCCAAATTGGACCCCATATTTAAAGGGAACCTATCACCAGGAATGCCATTATTAGCTGGTGACAGGTTCTTATAGCGGATGCTGTGCCGATTTTAAAAATGCCTTTGTCAGCATTCTGAATCATTTCAGTACTTTATAAAAGTTTAATTCACATTACCTGGCTCCCTGCCAGCAGCTTGTGGTGAGTCCCGAGGGAGAGGCAGCTGCAGCCTGTGTTGGTTTCCTCTCTGCATCCTCTTATGCAGCTCCCTCCCCACTCCCTGTTGTGTGTTGCGCAGGCAGGGAAGAGAGGGGGATGGTGTGGAGGAGAGGAAGAATGCAGGAGGAGACACGGGCTGCAGCTCCCCCCCCCCCCCCCCTTCCCAGGACTCGCCCCATTCTGCTGGCACGGATCCAGGTAATGTGAATTAAACTTTTATAAAGTACTGAAATGTCAGAACACTGACAAAGGTATTTTTAAAACCAGCGTAGCTTAGGCTAAAGGAACCTGTCAGCTGTTTGCTTCGGTGTGATGCAACACAGACCTAACCATTTATTACCCCCGAGAACACTTGTTATGGATATACCTTTAAATATTGATACCTTGTCCTAATATTTGTTTGTCTGACAATTATCTCCTCTCTTTTACAGGGTGACGCTCATGGTTAAGTGATCTCTTCTGAGCTACTGGACCAAGAATGTTTCGTCTGTTCTCCCTCACTGCCTGTCTCTACAACTCTCCGATCCCCTTCCCTTGTCTCTCTGCTGCATTCTGAACATAATTTTGTGGACTTGTGACTGGGACAGGAAGCGCAGGAGACGCGATAACACTGGAATATCGCAATATTAACAGGCTGTAAATACAGAAACACTAACAAATGATAACACTGATCCTGCACTAACACCTCCCAGGACAGAGCATTGTGGTGCAATTATTCTAGCACTATATATAATTCCCATTTATATGGCTTTTTTTTTTTTTTTGGTTTTTATTTTCTGGGTGATCTGGTTACATGTTTGCTGCAGTTTAATTTACTTCTGACACTGTTTTTGTCCCTCCCTTGTTTTGGAATCACCAGTGGCCTTTCTGTGGGGAAGGTAAGGAGTATGGAAAAAAGAATGGACTCCCCTGACCCCAAACCCATCTTGCTTCCTTTAAAACCTTTTCATAACAATCTGATGCCAAGGATTATTTTTTTTATAAATAAAAATTTTTAAGACAATCATATTAAAAAAAAAAAAAAGTCTGGTCTGGTTATTTAAAGATCTGATGGAGCATTTTCAGACTCTCCTGGAGAGCTTCTAGTTTACAAAACACGAGTGAGGTTTCAAGACTGAAGCCTGAATTCACACTGACGTGTGCCCGCTGTACCGCAGCATGGCGGGCACAAGGCGGCACCGGGGAGAGGAGGGCTCATCCCCGCCCCTCTCCGTAGAGGAACATGGCACATGTCCTATGTTTTCACGGTACGTTGCCGGCCTATGAGCGGTGTATATCAGACGCGTATATATACGTCCCCCAATGGCCGGGGATGAGGCCTTACAATTGGAAAGGCCAAACATGTACCTCATTAGGGGTAACAATCGAGTGACCTCTGGCTCCGAGGGAGGGGAGGATTCATTGTTGTGTTCAGACTACATAATACAGAACCGTAATCTAAAGTCACTGGAGAAATGTTTCAAGGAAAACTTAAATGGTTTTGTTTTTGTGTATTTCCCAGGGAGAGGGTCAGAGCTGGGTGGAGATCATTAGAAAGGCGGGACCCCAAATTCTCTCCAATAATGAGTAGCTGTTGGATCATACGGCTCATCTCTCTCTGTTACTCTTAATAACAGAAGGAGTCAGAAAACGAAAAATAAAGCGTAAATCCTGCGAGCGCCATTTGGAGCAAAATGTATTGCAGTGACTGATTCTTGCTCCTTGTTTGGTTTGTCACTTATTAATAGGACTAAGGAAGTGCAATTAATGTTAAAGGGGTTGGCACCCTCATAAATCTGTTGCATTAGACAAGGCTCTGCATATATACTACCGCTCAAAAGTTTGGAGTCGCTCATAGATTTCCTTATTTTAGAAAGAAACGCACATTTTCTTTTAATGAAGTTAACATGAATTGAGCCATAAACACCCTGTATACACTGTTAATGTGGTAAATGACCATTCTAACTGCCAATGTCTGATTTTTAATGCTATAGTTGTATATAGGCCCATTTACAACCACCACCACTCCATTGGTTTAGTGGTACATTGTGTTTGCTAATGTGTAACAAAGATAATTGATTTTTAGAAAACCCTTAAATATGCTAGCACTGCTGAAAACAGTTTGGATGATTAAAGATGCTACAAAACTGCTCATCCTCTGTGCTGGTTGAGAATCTGGAGCATCACATTTGTGTTTTCAATTAACTCTAACAAAAGCAAGAAAAAAAACTTTTATGTGAAACTTGACAATCCATTCTTGTTCTTGGATATTACAACCATTCCTTGCAAAAAAATAGCTAAGAAACTGAAGGTTTCCTACAACTGTGTGTAATACTCCCTTCAGAGGCGAGCAGAGAGCGGCTCTAACCAGAGTATAACTAGAAGGGGGAGGCCCCACTGCACAACTAAGCAACAAGACAAGTACACTAAAGTCTTTAGTATGAGAAACCAACGCCTCGTATGTCCTTAAATAGCACCCGCCAAACGCCAGTGTCACCCTCTACAGCGATGAGGCGACCCATGGATGCTGCCTTCAGGGCAGGGGGGCAAAGAAAAAGCCATATAAGACTGGCTAAAAAAAAATGAAAAGATTCATATGAGCAAAAGAACACAGACATAGGACAGAGGAAGACTGGAACCAAGTGCTATGGACAGACAAATCTAAGTTTGAGGGGTTTGGATCATACAGAAGAACATTTTGTGAGATGCAGAACAACTGAAAAGATGCTGGAAGACGCCATCTGTGACCATGGTGGGGGTCATGTAATGATGGTGGGGGTCATGTGCTGATGGTGGGGGTCATGTGCTGATGGTGGGGGTCATGTGCTGATGGTGGGGGTCATGTGATGGTCTGGGGTTGCTTTGGTGCTGGTAAAGTGGGAGATTTGTACAAGGTTAAATGGATTTTAAATAAGGAAGGCCATTACCCTATTTTGCATCGCTGTGCCATACCCTACAGAAAGCAATATCCCACAGCAGGATATTGACCCAAAGCCCCTCAAAATTATTCATGAAGTATTTGGGGAAGAAGCAGCAGCTGGTGTCTATCTGTAACGGAGCGGCCGCCCAGTCACCAGATCTTCACCCCATCGAGTTGTTGTGAGGGCAGCTAGACCATATGGTACACAAAAAGTGCCCTTCAAGCCGAACCAACAACTTTCTCACTCCTCTTGGTGACTCCCATCCTGCCTTTCTTTAAGTTTGTCTTACTAACAGGGGGGGTGAGAGCAGGACGAGTCATAACTCTCCTATTACAGTTCCTCCTGTTCATCAGCACTCAGACATGTAAACAAAAATCCACTAAGAAATTACACAAAAGTAAGTAGCAGTACTTCTGAATCACTTGATGAACATTCAGCAATTATTGTAAAGACACATGCGCAACTTGCATAAGATTGGCCAACCCATTAAAAGTTCAGTATAGAGTGGATCATCCACTGATTGCCACCATATACGGTACCTGGTACATCCCAGCCCCAGAAACGATGGTCTGAGCGGTGTGTACGAGGAAGTGTGGAACATGCAATATGAAAATGTATTGTAGGAACATGTGTTATTGGGTCCTCTAGATTTCCACAAAGATGCCATTAATGTATTCCATGTCTTGTCTGTAGCATTGAACTAACCTGTAAAAGTTTGGGTACAACAAGTTCAGCCGAACAATGAAAAGCATCTAGCATCAGATGAATAAAGACGTGTTTCCATTTGCAGATGGCAGGCTGCCCTAAGTGGAAGCTCTTCATCTCTTTTAGGTTGTGGCACAGTTTGTTATATCCAGGAACGACACAAGTCTCATAAAAGCAAGTTTAGAAAATTATGCAAATGATTCAGAAGTTCTCCGGCTTAAGTCACAGATGTAACTCTTGGCTCTTTTAGCCTAGTCCAGCAAATGACAGCTGACGACCTCACAATTGAAGGGGGTATGAAGCTGCAATGGACAGTAGTGACACAGGCTGGAGCTTCTCCAACTCATTAGCGTCACAAGCCACTTAGGAGACACCAAACATGGAAGAATGGGCTCTGGTCAGAGGAACCCAAAAACCAACTTTTTTGGCCATAATGCCAAACAATTTGTTTGGCTTAGGAGCAACACGCCATCCCCACCGTCACACATGGCAGGGGGCGCACCATCCCCACCGTCACTCATGGCGGGGGGCGCACCATCTCCACAGTCACACATAGCGGGGGGCGCAGCATCCTCACCGTCACTACCTACCCCTGATGAAGCCAGCGTAGCTGGTGAAACATGTCGGGGGGCTAAAAGTGCGATCTATATTTTAACTAGCAGTTAGGTTAGGCTCGGAATCAGTGTAACATTTATGGACTAAGCACATTGTTCTCTTAGGGACAGCTCAGAGAGGCTATTTGCTTACAACCTGGCATTTGATACACCATAGATAGTGGGGATCGGGTCATTACCTTATATGACTAACTAGCCCATATCGCCATAGGGCCAGTACAATATTTGATTGTCTAAAGTTCCCCACAACTACTCTATATGGTGGCTATCAACAGATATATGCTTGCTACTACAGCATTTCCTACTGAGCCCCTCGAGAACGACTGATTCTCCTCTTACTACAGTGGCAATACGTGCTTCATAGCAATATAATATCTATGTCCCTGAGGCCATTTAGTGCATAAACACTGTACATGATTATTTAGTCCACCTTATAGGGGCAATACATTCCTGACTCATTGAGCCGACCTTACTGTGTTTTTAATACACGTCTTTCCCTTGAGCATTTTTTGTAGCAATGCTACTACCCAACCTTCTTAATTTTGTGATCAATAAATGTTAAGTTTTATGTACAAGAACACCACTTACAGTTCTGTCCGGATATGGGTATTATTTTCTGCCAATGGCAGTTTAGTTCCCAGGTGCACGGCTCGTTATATCACACAGGTGCACGGCTCGTTATATCACACAGGTGCAAGGCTCGTTATATCACATAGGTGTGCGGCTCCTTATATCACACAGGTGCACAGCTTGTTATATCACACAGGTACACGGCTCATTATATCACACAGGTGCACGGCTCGTTATATCACACAGGTGCACGGCTCGTTATATCACACAGGTGCGCGGCTCGTTATATCACACAGGTGCGCGGCTCATTATATCACACAGGTGCACGGCTCATTATATCACACAGGTGATGATTGTCTAAAGTTCCCCACAACGACTCTATATGGTGGCTATCAACAGATATATGCTTGCTACTACAGCATTTCCTACTGAGCCCCTCGAGAACGACTGATTCTCCTCTTACTACAGTGGCAATACGTGCTCCATAGCAATATAATATCTATGTCCCTGAGGCCATTTAGTGCATAAACACTGTACATGATTATTTAGTCCACCCTATAGGGGCAATATACTCCTGACTCATTGAGCCGACCTTACTGTGTTTTTAATACACGTCTTTCCCTTGAGCATTTTTTGTAGCAATGCTACTACCCAACCTTCTTAATTTTGTGATCAATAAATGTTAAGTTTTATGTACAAGAACACCACTTACAGTTCTGTCCGGATATGGGTATTATTTTCTGCCAATGGCAGTTTAGTTCCTTCTGAGTTAAATTCCCTGCCGTGACAATTGGTCCACTTCTTATTATAATAACGTTTTATAATACAAACAATAACATTGACCTTCTAAAATGGGAACACCCCTTTAAAGTTGTAGGTTCCTGACTTTCTGGATGTGGGATGGATCAGTGTTTGTTAGTAGCAGCAGGACTGTGAAATATGGATTTATATTTCAAGATTGTTGCATCTCCAAGTGCACTGTGGGCTTGTCCTCACACTGCTGTGCTGTTTGCTCTTTGCATTGAGGTGCTTACAGCCCTGCCACCTCCTATGCACCAGGATGACTGCTGTAGTGCCCAACCAGCAGCCTTCAGGACTGTGAAACAACTAAATGCAGAGAACAAAGAGCACAGCAGTGTGAGGACAATAACCAACATTGTCTGTTGTTTTACATAGTCAAACCTGCTGACAGTTCCCTCATAATTATATTCAGGGTTTTGGGGATGTCACATTGGTGGCTTTTTATTGTTTTTTTACTATTTAACTTCACAATCTGCGCTTGAAGTGTCCTGGAGGTTTTATGCGACAGACTGCAACTTTATCATCACCCCCTGGAAGTACAGGAATAATTGTTATTACAAACTTCATTAAGTGGTAATTGATGGCAGACGCGCCCCCGCTCTCGGGTCCAGTACTCCAGGCCCTTGTTCTCCAGGCCCCTTCCTGCCGCTTTACATATAGATTGCACCCTCTAGCGACTTTGTTATGTAAATTCCATATCGCTGTTTTGTGTAATGAGATGTAATCTCCCATCCTAATGATATTGCTTCTTTATTGTTCTGTGGTAATTACCCGCCATCCTTTCACCTTTCCGTCCGGGGAGTAAATTACTCGTTAGCGAGATTTTCAGAGTCGTTAATTATTTACGGAGTCGTTCTCGCTCTCTCTCGGCCGCCCTTAGAAGCGGAGAAAAATGTTGCTACAAATAGGCTTTTTATTTTGGTCATAAAGGGCCGGCGCGATGAGCGGATGCCCGATTCCTCCAGCCGGGTCATCGGTGGCGGCTCCCGAGTGACAGCGCGCCATAGTCGTCTCTCTTCGTGGTTGGAGCGTTGATGTAATTCGCTGCTGCCTGTGCGTCTCGTTTTATTCCTTCTCTGAGCAGAACGAGGCAATGATGGCCAAAGAGACCTCTGGGAGTCGAGAGCGATGCCTGGAGTCGAGAGCGATGCCTGGAGTCGCGAGCGATGCCTGGAGTCGCGAGCGATGCCTGGAGTCGCGAGCGATGCCTGGAGCCCCCCGGTGCCCTGTGTAGTGCAGTGCGATAGTATATCTCCTCGCCATGTTCCCGAGATCAGCAATGGACCATCTATCGCTGACCCTTATACATCTGACACTTCCCTTCTATAAATCCTATAATCCAGCATCTGATAATCCGGAATCTTATATAGAAATAACATAGGGAATCTCACTGGAATGAAGATGGAGATTCCTAGGGCTCTGACTCCTGAAACCTTCTGGTGTCATGGGGCGAACTGATGTATCTAATCACCCGTGATACTGTCTACTAACTGTATCAAACCTGGTCATGTGTGCTACTCTGTATCCGGTGGTGCCATGTGTAGTTCTGGTGGCTAGTGATTGTTCACTGACCACATGTATCTAAGCTTATGAGAAAAAAGGTATCTAATCCTATCATATGTGATACTGTCTGATTAGTGATGTATCTAAGCTGCTGTGTGTGATGTATTCTGATAAGCCACATACAGTTTGCTAAACAAGTGTATCTAATCTTCTTGTGTGATACTGCTTGGTCTCATAGATTGTAAGCTCTTGTGAGCAGGGCCCTTACTCGTTTCATGTGTGATTTTGTTTGTAACGGTCCCCATGATCTGAATATGATGGTTCTATAGAAATAAAGATTTATTCTTATTATTAATCCTATCCTGTGTGATACGGCCTGCTGAGCTTTGTATCACATCAGATAGAATTGGATACACAGCAGACAGTATCACACAAATTAGGATTAGATACAGCCTGCTAAACTGTGTATCTAATGCTATCCTTTGTGATACTGTCTTCTGAGCTGTGTATCTAATCCTATCCTGTGTGATACTGTCTGCTGAGCTGTGTATCTAATCCTATCCTTTGTGATACTGTCTTCTGAGCTGTGTATCTAATCCTATCCTGTGTGATACTGTCTTCTGAGCTGTGTATCTAATCCTATCCTGTGTGATACTGTCTGCTGAGCTGTGTATCTAATCCTATCTGATGTGATACAGCCTGCTAAACTGTGTATCTAATCCTATCATGTGTGATACAGTCTGCTGAGCTGTGTATCTAATCCTATCCTGTGTGATACAGTCTGTTAAGCTGTGTATCTAATCCTATCCTGTGTGATACTGACTGTTAAGCTGTGTATCTAATCCTATCATGTACAATACTGTCTTCTAATATTCTGTATGTGAGTCTCTGTAAGTGCCTGGATTGTTTGCTGAGCTGCTGTATCTAAGCCTATCCTGTGTGATACTTTCTTCTAAGAATACAGATGACTGCGCCTGGCATAGAGATGAATAGCGCAGTTGGCGTTGGCTGATTGGTTGCTTTCTTCTTCTTGGTTTAGCCCATGTATGTGATCCGTGAGGGTCCCATCACTGAGACCCCCACGATCAGCAAGTTCTTGTTTGTCACTTTATATCCCTTTTAAGTCTGTAATTTATGATCTCATGTGTATCCAATCCTATCCCATGTGATACTCTTTGCTAAGCTGTTCTGGTCTCTTGCTCCCGGCTGCACCGCTGTATCTAATCCTTCCTGTGTGATACATCCTCAGAGAGATACATTGTTTCTTTCCTCCTTTGCAGATTTCCAGTGGGTACAAGGAGATGTGTGTGAGGTCCAGCTGATGGTCTATAACCCCATGCCCTTTGAACTGAGAGTGGAGACTATGGTAAGTCCTGAGTGCCCCTGCTATGTCCCCAAACATTAACCCCTTAACCTTCCTGAACTTCCTGTAGTGCTGAGCTCTCTTCATACTCACTGGGTGTTTGCTGCACAATGGAGCAAACACTCGTCGCTAACAACTGGGATCGGTTCTAGCACCGATGGGGGATGTTAACCCTTTTATTGCATTAGCGAGCCTGCACGGCTCGTTATATCCTTGGCCATGTGATATCACACAGGTGCACTGACCGTTATATACCTGGCCATGTGATATCACACAGGTGCACTGCTCGTTATACACCTGGCCGTGTGACATCACACAAACATTTTTGATGGACTATTAGCAACAATCAAAAAAAACTTGAGGTTGTGAATGAGGAGGCATATTGGAAGGTTGTGTAATATAAATACAATGGATACAAAAAATTGCAAACTATAAAAGCTGGTAAAGAGCACCTGTCACCAGGAATGTCATTTTTAGCTTGTGCCTGATAGTATTAGTAGCTTTTACAATCCCCTGGAGAGTGGGGTCTGCCGCTGCAGTGGAAGGTGGTAAGCCGTGCACCCCACACCAACCCAACAGCCACACTTCCCATCACCACTGCTTTTCAGTCAGCAATATTCCCCCTCTAACCAGATCACGAATATTTAAGAACCTGACTCCGCCCCCGAAACGGGTAGTTCATTATTCGATACTTTATGAATAAATGGAATTTGAGATCAAACATTGGTTGAGCCTGAAATCGATGTAGCAGCGCACTGAGTAGGCTCCACTATCCGCATAGTATAAGCTACGGGAACCTGTCAGCAGCTAAATATTACATTCCCGGTGAAAGATTTACTTTAGATGAAACTTAAATTATGTGCACAAAAAATCTTATTAAATTGTACTGATTGATATGAAAAAAATACTTGTTTCCTTCTCTCCCACAGTCCCACGAGATCCTGAATACGGCTCCTCTGACTGGTATTTCTCAGAAAATTCCAGTGCGGGTGTTTGCCTTAGAAGCCGGCGGATCCGTCATGGATGTCACAAAAGAAGCCGGTTGTGAGACCCCTAATGCCCAGATCATACAGGTGCCGTTTAAATGCTCTATATTCGCACTTTATTACCCTTACAAAGTGAATTTTTACAAATTTTTACATTTTTTTCCTGGCAGGTGTCGGACGGCTGCGATTTCTTGTTTGTTGGGGGAAAGGAGACTCAAGGAGCTGTTGGTGTAAAAGTCGAATTTTGGCTCGAACGTCTGCGTTGCTCTCTTTCACTTTCTATATGGGTGCCTCTCCTTCCTCTGAGAGTTGAGGTGTCGGATACCAAGTTGCAGCGTTTACCAGGTTCAGGGTAAGTTACCGTACAGTCCTTGACAGACCGTGTAATGAAAGGCTACACATTATAATAAGGGTGCGGTCATACGTACTGCTAGTGCTGCGATTACAAGCGCGGCCCTCGGCCTGATCCACTTATCCACAGAAACACATAGGCGATTGGGCTGAGGCGGCCCCCCCCCCCCATACGCTGGCGCTGCCCACCCTTAGGGTAAAGGAAATCTTATTGTGACAAGTTTTTTATCTTCTGTTGCAACTGATGTAGAAATTCTCTATTTTCTTTACAAGGAGTTGAATAACCGGCTACTTTTAAAGGGTCAACATATAAAGAATGTGGAGAAAGAGCTTTGCCTTAAAGGGCTCGTCCACTTTTACAAATAATTTGTTATTTTGTAATGAAAAGTTATACAATTTTCCAATATATTTTCTTATAGAAAGCTTCTATGTTTACTAGAAAGAAAGAGATGTAGAGGGGCAGTGCTGCCAGTCCTTTCCTCCAGATGGCACAAGTCCAGATCTTGGAGCCGTCGGAGGATACTGACGTATATAATTGTGTGATGATGCTCAAACCCGGGGGGACAAATAGT
The DNA here is from genome assembly GCA_019512145.1 of Engystomops pustulosus. Classification (NCBI taxonomy): domain Eukaryota; kingdom Metazoa; phylum Chordata; class Amphibia; order Anura; family Leptodactylidae; genus Engystomops; species Engystomops pustulosus. The sequence continues at coordinate 41,895 of WNYA01001415.1, forward strand.
ACAGAGTTGTGTAATAATCATCAAAAATGGAAAGGAAAGGTTGTTATTTTTTACATTCTTAAAATTGACATGCGTTGCAGGGAGGGAAGAATAAATGCATTTGGAGTGTTTCGGGGACGAAACGTTTTGCCCTTATCCTAGCGCTTCATCTTGCCTAGATCTTTTGGCGTTCTCACCTGGTTTTTAAATCGGGCCACCAAAAGGTCTTACTACGTAGCTCTGACACACCTACACCTTAAAAAACACATCATTGGTTAAAAACGTGTATGGGCGGTGCAACACATCGTTTGCTCCGCCTCTTTAACGTTGCAAGATATACACGGGGACCTGAAGGAGAACAGTTCTGTATTAAGCGGCCAATCAGGTTTTAGCACTTGGGGAACTGGGCGGGTTATGACACCTGGAATCTTCTCCGGATAGTGCCGGGTCTCGCACAGCCTTCCTCAGGAGTTAGGAGATCCCGGACGATACCTAGGAGGAGGTGCTGTGCTGGAGGACTGACGCAGGGAGTGGGACACACGGAGCCTTCGCTCCTCCCTCCGCCTCCTGACCGTAAGGCCCCTCACATAGGGGCAAGTCTGGGGAGTTCAGAGTTAATGGAGTTTGACCGCAGGTGTCCGGTAAGTCGCAGCATTATAGAAGTCGTCTTCCGGCATGTAGCTGTGCTTGGGAGACGCCGCGTCTGGCCTGAATTGTAGACGTTAGACCAAGTAGGTAGATTCAGTTTGGTGGACACTGAAGTGTTTGGATACTTTCTACTGTTTGGTGTTGTATCTGAACGTTATCTGTGACTCAGTACGTCTACCTCCGGTGATCTGGAGCCTCGCGGAGCTGCTGAAACTCCATTTGTCTCTGCCCAGGTTGTTCCCTCCTCATATTACCCTACTTGATGATTTTTAAATAGTTCTAAGGGTCCCTTTGTGGGTCTTTTCTATGTTCTGTCTTTTAGGAGGCTGCTCAGCCTAAGACCCTGGTGACAAAATGTGGTATTTGTAAAAAGTCGCTGCCATCACCTTATAAGAAGGCGCTTTGCTCGAAATGCATCTGATCAGTTTTGGTGGATGAATCTCCATCCTGTATGTCTACTCCTAAAGCGTATATTAGAGGGGAAATTAGTTCAGCCGGGAAAGGAAAGAGTCTCCAAACCCCCCCCCCCCCCACACAACACACACACACACACACACACACACACACACACACACACACACACACACACCCCGGCCTAAGCTTTAAACTTCAGCTGCCAGTCATTTCGTAGATCCTATAGTTTTGTTTGATGAACCAGATGAGGGAGATCGGAGATGCCAGAGATCCTAGCAGGTCAGACGGAAGATGTGGATGATATCCTGAGAGCGGTTAGAACCAAAATGGACTTGGAAGATCCTAAAGAACTGTTACCTGTAACAGAGAGACTGGTAGTTTCTGATCCCTTTAAACGTAGATATCAGTTTGCTTAAGAGGACGCTAGTAATCGGAACAAAATTTCCTAAGGTTGAT
>WNYA01001415.1:46223-73996 GCA_019512145.1 Engystomops pustulosus
ATACCATAGTCCTTATACCATAGTCCTTATACCATAGTCCTTATACCGATGATTGCTTGTTCAAGTCCCAGAAAGGGACACTAAATGTTTTTCTTTTTTAAAGTTTAAAAAATATCTACAAATAAGAAAAAAAACGTAAAAGTAAAAAAAAAACCCTAAATGCTCCATAAATGATCAAACACCTACATGTAATAGAAAAAGTGGAAATCACCATACAAACAGTTCATATAAGAAATCGCCACATCTGTAACAGCAGGTACCATAAAGCAAAACCCTTACTGGACCCGTACAATGAGCACTGCAAAAAATATTTGGCAAAAACGTCAAAAGTTAAGATTCTTGTGCATCGAGCCAAACAATAATGGAATAAAGAGCAATCAAAAAGTCGCATTCACACCACAACGATTCCAATAAAAAGTACAACACATCACACAAAAACAAGCCCTAATACGTCTCAATCAACGAAAAATGTAATTGTTACGCCTCTTACAAGAAGGCGATGCAAAAACTGTTATTTTTAGCTCCAAAAGCGTTTTTATTCTGCAAATTATTCAAACCTAAAAAAGCTATAGAAATGGGATATTGCTGTAATCATAGTGACCAATAGAACATAAATAACATGATATCTATGCTAGACAGTGTAAAAAAACAAAAGATTTTAAGTAAAAAAATTGCTCCTTCCCTTCGGCGCTTTGCTATTGGCCCATAAAGTGGGTCACATCCACATCTGGGGTGTTGTCAAACTTGAGAGAAACTGCACAACAAAGTCTGAGAAATGTTTTCTCATTTTATCCAGCATGAACAGGTAAACTTTAAGGCTAAATAAACATTTTGGCAAATTTTTTAAATTCCATATAGAACCTCTGTTTTTGTTTCATGTTTGATGCTTAAACCCTTAATGACCGCCCTATCAGCTTTTTACGGTGGTCATTAAGGGTACTTATTCTGACGTGACGCCTTTCTACGGCGGCGTGTCAGCTGAGCTGTGTGTATGTGTGTGTGTGGCTGAGCTGTGTGTGTGTGGCTGAGCTGTGTGTGTGTGTGTGTGTGTGTGTGTGTGTGTGGCTGAGCTGTGTGTGTGTGTGTGCGGCTGAGCTGTGTGTGTGTGTGTGTGTGTGTGTGTGTGTGTGTGTGTGTGGCTCGATGTCTGTGTGCTGTACTTTATTGCGACCAACAGGGATATTTTAATTGGTGTAAAATATATTTTATCTTTTTTGGAAGCCTAAATTTGGGGTGCGTCCTATAGTAAGAAGCGTCTTATAGTCCGTAAAATACGGACGTAAAGGGATTGTTAGTGTTTAGGGAACTTTAACTTGCTTTAATTCTTTTTTTTTTATTATAGAAACTATGATCAGAACAGCTTGAAGTGCCCCTTACACGCTGCCATCAAGAGTGACCGCGGCATGTGAGGGGTTAACACCTGCAGGAATCTCCGATCACGGGTGTTAGGGGCGAGTGTCCGCTATAATATACAGCCGACACCCGCAGCTCCAGGAGCCGGCGCCAGAAGCCTTGACGTAATAGTACTGCAAAATGCGGGAAGGCACCTCCTATGTAGTACTATGACGTCAGTGTCGGGAAGGGGTTAATAACATTCGCAGGGGAAAGGTGTTATGTTCCAGTCCTATATCAATGATCCAAGTGAATTATTTCTGATGTTTTCCCCTTTGTCTGTATAGGTGCGCTCTCCGGTCTCTCATTCCATTCTTGGGGAGCAAATAATCTCCGTCTCTCCAGAGGTCGTCTCCATCTTGGAAATGCGAGCGAACCTGCTGTGGGGTATATCCCTCTCTGTAACCCCGGCTGACATCAAACATTCCGGCATTTTTACTATTTCTTACAAGACTCAAGAAGCAATAATGATCCCTAAGCAGGTAAGAACCTGTGGATGGACCGGTCACTGTCCTGTGCCATGTGCCTAGGACCAGAGCAGGGGATTATTGGGGACCCATCTTATCGATACATGGAAATGTCGCATAATGTATCACATATTGTAAATGGTAATTCAGGAAATTCAGCAACGTGAAAGGAAAAATAAACCTTCCCAGCCCCAGGATTGTAAAAAAGTGGAAAAATGTCTTTATTATTATTCAAAAACATTAAGATTGGTGTACATCCAAAAACAGGAATGTGGGCGGACCTTTGTGTTTTGAGCATTTACATCCTGTCCTTAATGCTTAATCCCGCCCACCGGTAGTATGGTAGTATATGGCCTGCCCAGCCCCCCGGTAGTATATATCCCCCACTGGACTATAAAAAAAGCATTGCCATGTTTGCCCCAGACTATATACATATATTATGATCTTTGTTAATTCCCTGGTTGGTGTTGCGTGTGTTTGATACTGTGACCAAAATGCATTCTACACGTTGTGCAAGAAATAGATGATCTCTTCTATATATGTTCTATCTGAGCATCTTCAAACAGGTACAAGATGGATCCCATATTAAAGATCTGTCCCATATTCAGGTCGAGGTGCAGACACCGATAAAATCGCCAACGCGTTTCAAGCATCACACGGCGCTCTTATTCATTGCCATTCATGAAGCGTTCATCTGTGTCTGCACCTCGCCTGAATATGGGGCATATCTTGTACCTGTTTTGAAGAGGACCAAGAAATTGGGCACTTGGAGATGTTACTAAAGTGAGCCGCTCCTAGTGCTAAAACAAACGCTGCAGTGTTACAATGAGGGGCGGGTTTAAGGGCAGTGACTGCCGCATCACAGCCTCCAGGGAAGAGGCAGCACCTCGGACCACCCCCTCATGAATACATTGGGGCAGATTTATCAAGCAGTCTGAAAGTCAGAATATTCCTAGTTGCCCATGGCAACCAATCACAGCTCAGCTTTCATTTCACTAGTGCTCATGAATATTTTAAAGGGGAGCTGTGATTGGTTGCCATGGGCAATTGGAAATATTCTGACTTTCAGACACTTGATAAATCTGCCCCATTGTTTACATTGCAAGTGTTAGATGGAGGTTTCCGGTAACGATATCATTCTAACACTGCGGCGTTTGTTTTAGCACTAGGGGCTGCTTACTTTATTGCCGAATTTCTTGGTGACGGGTCCTCTTTATGGTGTTCAAATAAATGTTATTTTGTATAGCGTTCACCTATTGGATTCAAGCTCATTTGTTTTCCTGCACTCTGTTATCCATGTGTCGCATCTTATAAATGGGAATCCTGATAAACTTGGATGGGTGAGGGGCGACAGTCCCTTCTATGAAATTTTCTCTTTGTTTGCGTACATCAGAGATTTAAAGAGGAGCTGTCACCTATAAATCTGACACCTGGAGATGTTAAAGTGAGCAGCTCCTAGTGCTAAACCAAACACCGCAGTGTTAGAATGATAGCGTAACCGCAAACCTCCCATAACTTTAACTAACACAGCAGCGGAGTACAGTGTAAACGATGTATTCATGAGGGGGGCGGTCCGAGGCGCTGCCTCTACCCTGGACAGCCCCGCTCACTCCATAGGCCGGCGGTGACTGCCACTAAACCCGCCCACAATCCTGCCCTCTCATGAATATGTCGGACCACTTTGAGAGCAGTCCAGCGTTTACATTGTAGTGTAAGATTTTCGCAGTGTTAGGCTATATTCACACTGCCGTTGCCCGCCCGTACCGTACCGTAGCGGGCAACGGCAGTGTACGGGGAGAGGAGGAGGAGGTGAGCGCAGCTCACCCCCGCCCCTCTCCATAGCAACCTATGGCGCACGGCGCCGTATTACGGGAAAAGATAGGACAGGTCCTATCTTTTTCCCGTGTGCGGCACCGTACCGCTCCCGTAGGGTGCCGTGTGCCCATAGAAGTGTATGTGGGACGTATATCGGCCGTATATACGTCGGCCGTATATACGTCCCCCATACGTTAGTGTGAATGTAGCCTTAGATGGAGGTTTCCGGTAGAGCACTCACTCTAACACTGCGCCGTTTGGTTTAGCACTAGGAGCTGCTTACTTTAGTAGCATCTCCTAGTGTCGGATTTTTGGGTGACAGATCCTCTTTAAGACTTCTCTTGGCAGTAAAAGATTACATTTTATTTTTTTTTATTATTCCTAGGAGGCTATTCTCTCAGTCTGGCTACATTTCAGCGATCTGTCTCTGGCTCCAATAACCGTCTACAATCCTCAGGAGCTTTCCTTATCCGTTGTGTCCTCTGACCCCTCGGTTCTGTCCGTTGGCCGTTCTGTCATCTCATCAAACTATTGGTCGATGCCAGTGTTTGTTTTTGAGAATCCAGGAGAAGACCCTCTACTGCGTCTGTCTCTCTTATTGCCGGAGCGATGTAGAGAAAAGGAAACCAGTGGTTTGATCAGCGCTGGATATATCAGAGTTTCATTTCCAAGGAATGGGACAAGGGGCGATGAAGGTATCGATAGAGACTCGGTACAGGGGGACACTGTCCTGCTAACCAGGGACGGGGATATTATCTCAGGAGCTAACAATGTTATTCCAGGAACCAGTGACATCATCCTGCGCAGTGATGACACAACCATAGAAGACGAACAATCGCATTCTGGCGCAGATGACATTGTTACAACGCGATGGGGAATACCAGGTTTAGAAGAAGGACTTTACGGACTCCTTGCAATTTTTTGCATTCTGACCCTTCTGTTCTTTTTAAGCTGTCTGGCTTTTATAAGAAGGCACAGGAAAAAGGAAGCGCATGAAGGCACTGGTAATCCTGACGCACCAAATTGGGTATGGTTAGAAGGGTCCGATACTGACAGACCAAAATCACAGGGACCAGTGGGTGAGGAAGAGGAGGAAAGAGGACACTGGGACGCCCGGAACTTGGGATCTCAAAGTTTGACCAGTACTTTTCATCCAGTAAGAAATTTACTGGAGGCCGAGACCAACAGTGAAGGTCATTCTGATAGCAGCTCGTTCTCTTCCTCTACAAACCAATCTAAGGCTTATTTAGAAGCAAAAAGATCTGAGGTTAAGTCATTTAAAACCACCTGTAATGCAGGGAAACGGGTGGAAAGAGTGCCCAACGATCCAAACGTGCAGTCTATTTTGGTTGCCAGTGAGGAAGACATTGTCTGGGTATGTAAAGATATGGGATTGAGAGAACCTCAAGAGATTCTAAGCTACATGGAACGAATCCGAGCAGAAACGCCTCATCAGGAGGATCTGAAACGAGAAGGACTTAGAAGCCGAGGGATGGAAATGGTGGGACCAAAAGTAAAAAGAGTCGTGTAATATTACAAACCTTAATGAAGGTGGTTAAATGACAGGTAAGGAGATCTACAGAAGCAATAGCCACAATGTATGAAGAAGAATGAGGTGTCAGGACCCCCATTCTGGATCGATGTTCAGAGATTACGGTTTTAAGCTGGTGTGATAGCACCCCCATCCAAACCCTACACATCCTATTGACAATCTTAATAAAGCGAACATTTAATATATATGTCATATGGATTGTTCAAGGAAGAAGACTTGTTACAAGTTGTTGGGGTGAGATATAACAGAATATTTATGATATAAAGCACAGCCCTTGTCTGTAGGATTTTCGGAGATGTCACAGGTGCGTTCATTTCCTCCATAGTATTACTTTAGAAGAGAGCCCACCCCATCCTATCTAGCCCTTGCACCCAATCCTAGTGAGCTCTTCCCGCTTTGTTGCCTTTCTAGTGGACATGACAGTATTATATCTATAAAAGTATTTGCATCATTCCTTGGTTAAGAAGGTACAAAAACTTTGGTGGGCCTATTTAATAAACACTTATCCACCCAAGACCAGAGATGAGTGGACCTGATGGTCAGGTGTATTTTTTGGGCTTGGACACCCTGAGACAAATCATAGCCAAGGCCAAGGGGCGACAATCTGCCAGAATAGCTGTCCGGATCAAGTGGTTGAACCTGGTTCTGCTCATCTCTCCCCAAAATAAGCAGACTTCATGGTGTGGATCATGACAATCTCAAGCCTAACTTGAGAAGGCTTTCAGAAACCCATTAAAAGATCATGTATATTGCAAATGTTACCTCTGTATTATCATCTGCACTTCTGAAATAAAAACTAAAATTTTAAGTTTTAGTTAAACTCTTCATTGGCCACTTCATGTCATGTGACCAGGGTGATGTCACCTAAGGTCCTGTTACATCTGCAACGTCTACCCCATTTATGTCACATGAAATGACAGCAGCCTCCACGGATTACCAACTCCTCCTCATGCCTAAATGGGGGCGTGTTATGATTTCATATGATCAGATACATACATGGGGTAGGTGCTGCAGATGTAACAGGAACTTAGATGACATTGCCCTGGGCACATGACATGATGTGCTGAATACTTAGAGGCCCTTTAACAATTCAGTATTTTAATTTCCTTTGTCTCCTGTCAATCTGATCTTTTCTAATCAAACATGTAACTGCTTAAAACCAGGTATTACCTTACAAATATATTTCTAGGAGGGTTACCAAAGTTACAGCACAATGGGGTGATTTAACAAAAGTGACGCAAATTAAGGCCATCTGCACATGGACGTGTTCAGCCTCTGCTAATACACCCGTGTGTTTGTCCAAATCCACAGACTGAACACATTGCACAGGGCTGGTGTCCTTGCATCATACAGAAATATGATGCAAGGACTCCCTGTCTGCCAGCCGAACTTTAGAACTGTTACAATGACAGCGCTATGGCTGCTGTCCAGCAGGCTGACGGGGGAGGGTCCTTGCATCATATTCCTTTGCATGATATTTCCATCAAGTGCACTGCGCTCGGCACATGGGTTCAGAGCAGTGAACGGGTCTTTTTTCATGGGCTGAACACATTTGTGTACATCCGGGCTAAGACCGTATGCAGTTAGACTAGAAATTCTTATGCTGCCCCAGATTTATCACGGTGTTTGATGTTGGACAAAACATTTTGCATATTTTAAGAATGTGCATCCGTAGCATGTGCCATCTTTAGTTGGTCTTGCAAACACCTTTTGTAACTGTTACAGCTGATTTTTGTAGCCTGGGGCTAAAATAGTAAATTACCAACATCCAGAGGTCCGTTTGTAACTAGGGGTCGTCTGTAAGTCGGGTGTTCTTAAGTAGGGGACCGCCTGTACTGAAATGGTTCAGAATGCGGACAAAGGCATTTTTCTAAATCGGCAGAGCAAAGGCTACTGGAACCTGTCACTTGCTAAAACGGACACCCCTGGACCTTTCACCACGTCCATAGACTCCAACTGTTTGCATCATTTAATACATGCTGCGCTGCGGATTCCAGTGTAATTGTCATTTTCTTTCTAGCCACACCCCCACGGTGGTCGTGTCTTTAATATGAGGCTCGGCAACACTACAGCAAATCGGGGCTGAGGACTCCCAACATTCAGAACTCATGGGACCTCAGGCCAGTGTGATCAGAACATCACTGCTCCGGCCCTGATTGGCTGTGGTGGTGCCGAGCCTCCCGACGCCTAAGAGACCGCGGACAGTGCCAGAGGTCCATCACATTGTTTTCTGTGGGAAAACAAGGTAAATAATTTTTGATATGTTGCTTGTGGCCTATGGGGGCATTTTTTGGACAACTCCTTTTAAAGTTAAATTTGGTTGAAGAATGTTATTTATTTTAGAATTTAAGTTTGGATAATTTATATTTCTATTCTCCTGATGCCCCATTCAAGATGAGAATAACCCTTTAAGTATTTACATTCCTGGTATTTATTAAAATGTTATCATGAAGGGAAGATCTCACAAAGTCACAATCACACGGTGTTGTAAATATGTTTTTTGACCTGTGAAAATAAAAGTAGTTTTTTTATGACAATCTAAGTTTTTTTTTCTTTTAAGTATTATAACAGAGTAAGGCAAAACGTTTTGCACTGGCTACAATGCTTCATTCAGCTTATGCTTAAAAACTTGTGTAAAGTTTATCGTATGAGTTGGGATACGGAACATTCGTATGATATACAGACATGCAAGAAGAAATAATTGAACTTGCTTGGATTGGTTGCTGTTGGATGCAGAGTTTGTACAATCTAGTCTGACGCAATCACAATCTCTTTCCCCCTTCTCACCCCAATCCCAGTTGCCTACAACCCCCCATAATGCATTGGTCACTGAACGCTGTGCTGAAATTGCGCGGTTTCCTGGGCGGGGAAAGGGTCAGGTTGTGACTCGCACCTATAGTTTAGGATCGTTGCCGGCAGACAAAGAACATTCTGTGTGAAACCATTTTCGAGTCCTGATACAATCACTCGATTCAGCACATGAAACGGGAATCCAAAAACATTGCAGGTTCTTGATCAGATTGAAGAATTCTGAATATTTTTGATCCTGTGGATACATCATTCAGCAGATGGATATTGGAGGGTGAATAACAACTGCATAAAAATTCTGAATTTCCCAAACTAAGTTTACACTTTGAGAGGCTTATGTTTTTATTATGTTTTTATTATGTTTTTTAATGAAAAGTAATAGTTTTCCAATGTGGTCTTTGTATCAATTCCTCGGGGTTTTGTAGATCTCTGCTTGCTGTTATTGTATAGGAAGCTTTATGTTTACTTCCAGTGGATAAAAACTTCCACGTGAACATAAACCAGTTTTTAACCATAAATTAACCAATGAAGCTTCCAATAGAATGGCAGCAAGTAGAGGTGTATCTAGAAAACCACGAGGAAATGATACAAAATCCTCGCTGGAGTTCCCGAATCTTTTCTACACAAGTGTCCCGGAGCGGCCTGACTTCTACACTCCGTGCGACTGATTTTTCATCAGCATCTCAATGTTTGGTGAGCTGAAAAAACTTTATTTTGTTGAAATACAAATGCACTATAACTAGCGCAGGCTATAACTAATACACTGGCGCATTGGTGTCCCTGTGCGTGTCTAAGTATGGCCCAATCCCCGACCCTCTGTGCCCACATTGGTGTGAAGGTGCCGTAAAGGAATGTTGCAAATTCTGGCTGTGTGCAAGAAATTGCTACTTTTTCATGGCTTGTACTCAAGTACAGGGTATCCCCTACTTACGGACACCCGACTTACAGACAACCCATAGTTACAGACCACTGTGACCTCTGGTGACCTCTCTGGATGTTACTATAGTCCCAGGCTGCAATGATCAGCTGTAAGGAGTCTGTAATGAAGATTTATGGATAATCCTTGGTCCCATTACAGCAAAAAGTTTTAAACTCCAATTGTCACTGGGGGAAAAGAAAAATGTGTCTAGAACTTCAATTCTAAAATAAACAGTTTCGACTTACATACAAATTCAACTTAAGAACAAACCTCCGGACCCTATCTTGCATGTAACCCAGGGACTACCTGTACAATATAATGTACCTGGTACTGTGGAAATATGTGATTGTGACCTTCAAAACTATCTGCAGGATGAAGATGTTGAGACGCAATAACCACAAAACTTTCCACTTTGTTGGTCGGGAGTAGAGATGAGGCCCAATGCTTGGGTTTGGCCGCCTTACTCGGACATTTTACTGGATTAACAACTGGCCATGGCTGTGATTGACAAGGGGGCCAATCGGCTATACTAGGTGCTGGATTAGCTGTTTGGCCGTCAATCCGGAAATATGTAAGTAAAGTGGCCGAACCCGAACCCAACCATCAGGTTCCCTCGTCTGTAGTCAGGAATGAGGATGCAATTTGTAGTAAATTAATTCCTTGAGAGTGAGAATAAACCTTTTCATAATGAAGAGAATGACCGTGCCCACGGCCGTTACTTCAGTAGACCACGTGACCACGTGAGTTACCCGTTACCAGGTACAGAACGTCCCAGTCAGAACAGTTTGCCAGACTGTGACAAATCAGACAATTTTGGCCACGTTTGTGTGGAGGCCGCCCAACCCTGTATGAGGGGAAAACTAAAACCTTTTTCTAGTCTTTTTGATTCTAACTATTGGAAATCTTGTGGACTGCACTAAACTGCGGAAAGATTCACTGTGGCTCTCGTCTCCATATTTGAGCCTCTTTTGGCTGGTTTTGTAATAACCATATTTTCCTTTTAGTCTACATTGTATCACGTCAAACAATGTCACTTGTAATGTTATTATCATTATTGAATGATTTCCTCTTCATACACTCGTGTGGTTTCTGGTGATATTGTACGTTTGTCTATTCGGAGCAAATGTCAGACTGTATTTTACAAGCAATTTTGACCAATAAAAGCACAAAGTAAAATGATTTGGATTAATAAACATGTGTGGCCTATTTACAGTTTTTTTTACTTTTGTTATGTTTATGTTCTCTTAATGTTTCATAGTATTGTTATATTAACTTAAGCCTGACCGTCAGCGAGTGCAGGTCCCGAATCTACAGCAACTCGTCTCTCGACATTGCTGTAGTTTCTTCTGTTCCAACGCTAATTGCAAGAGCAGGGCTGGAGGCCATAGGGTGAACCGATGCAGTGCCAACTCTGCTACTCATATCTATACAATATGTAAGCATGAAACTAGTAAACAAAGGTGAACATGGAGTTAACAATAGAGTCAGGCCCTATTTGTGAATCTGCTGCGCTGGAAGTGCTGGCGCCTGCAGGGAGTCTTTGATTACCATATTCACACCCTCCGTCAGACAACGCTTTCGCTTAATTAATATTTCATGTTGATTTAAATATTTATAAGTTTGAGCCTAGATCCATTTTTGTTTGGCATTTGAAACCTCAGTTTGTCATCAAGGACTTTATCTAACGCAGTCAGTTACAAGGAAACACTTTCGGGGTCTGTCTTCTCCGCGCTGTAATCCATGTCTAGTGATTAGAGGAGCCATTTTCCTCCGAGGAGCCGCTCCCAGATTAAGATGAAAGTCACCAGCGATAGAGACAATCGCACCGACTTGAGAGACGCCGCATGGGTGGCAGGTTTTATATGGTTTTGTTATCTAGACATTACAACAGAATTACATTGGATATGAATTACTGGCCGGGTTGTGAATCATTTTGTGTGTCCACGGGAGGAAGGCCATGTCATTACAGTGGGCAATACTGGGTACCCACCATGTTGAGCATGAAGTGGTCTCTACTAACACAATCTAAGGGTTAGAGTCCTATGTAGAGAGTCATAAAGACTCCTGTATATACTGGGCTCTTCATCAATCTCAAAGAATTGGACCCTATTGCTGGCTGAATACGATGGTCTTCTGCATGACCTGTGGTTTCTAGTATAGGGTTCAAGTCTGGGCTAACCATTGGAATCCTATGGTTCTCTGCTTAAACGCTACATGTATCCATCAACCTATCAGAAAAGGTCCTCATTATTTACCTATCATCAAATGAGCGCATGTTCAAGTGCCCATGTGACACAAATGAAAAATGTAAGAAAAAATATATATAAAAGTAAACAAACTTAGGAAAAAAATATTGATAGAAACAGTCTAGATGCTAATGGGTCAAATAACTGTTCATTAATAAAGTTGACATATGTTAGATGTACAGATTTGTAATCCATCATGTCATCTTAGATGCAACATTTATCAAGCAGTATCATATCTGAAAGCTTATTGGTGGCCTCACCATTCCTAGTGTCAGGGTGCTGAGTCTGTGGACCCTCTGGACCACCGCGGGAGATGGTACTAGCCGACACCCGAGACCGGAGTCTAAGTTGCACCTGGTCTTTACCAGAGCCTGCCGTAAAGCGGGATGGTCTTGCTGTTGCAGGGTTCCACCAAGTTGTTCCACAGGTGCGACTAGCCCGCGGTGGCAGCCAAGGTTGTATTGCAGATACAGTCCGAGCCCGGGATGATAGCAGGAGGACAGCGCTGAAAGGAACACTGGGACTCACGGCAAGAACACAGGAGCTGGCACACGGAACAGGAACACAGGGACAAACTGGCACACGGAACAGGAACACGTGAACGGATGACGGGAACACAGCAGATGCAGGAACACAAGAGGGCTTTCACGGGGAATGATGGTAGCCGCCGTATTATATAGCAGAGCCGGATATGACCAGTGCCAATCACCAGGACGCTGGCCCTTTATATCCTGGAGAGCCAGCGAGCGCCCTCTTGGGAGCGGGGATGCGTGCATGGCCTTGTCGGATCCGGAGCAGGAGCGTGGAGAGGTAAGTGAGGGCCTTGGGACGGGGCAGCGCCACACAGAAGGTCACGGGTGTGCCCGCGATCCGAGACATGTCTAATGAACTGATTGAGAGGCAGCTGTGGAAAATCACAGGAGACCTGACACTCTGGAGCCACTTAGAATGGATACAGGTATTTCCATGAGTTTGATCGAACCCAGGGCTGCACAGGACTGCACAACCCTCCTGTGTATATCACTACAATGACAGGTGTCCTGCACAGACCACATGGACATGTTCACATCTCTTTTTCTCAACAGTTTTCAAAAAACTAAACTCCAATGCATTCTGCAGATAAAATGTGTTTTATTGTCTTTATCCAAAAGACTTAAAAAAATAAAATAACCTTCTATAAAAAAAGCACATAAAAACCCTTCACTCTCCAGCATTAGTCCACAGAGGATTCACAAATGTCAGATTTAAAAACATGTTCCCTTTCTTGAATGGTCTTCATGAAAATCTGCAAGCTCCGCCATTATGGCGACTCTTTGTATTCTCTGGGACAGTTCTCTGAAGACGAAGGGTCGTCTCTCGCTCTTTCAATCAATTATATTACCCTACAAGAGAAGCACTCACTCAAAATCGTGGACGTTTTTATGATCACTTAACTGACTTTTACGCTTTTACAGGACCCCTATTTTTTATTTAAATCGGTTGATTCTTTTCTCTCCTTTACATGACACATTGTTGCCTTCAGAGCTATGGAGCAATCTATTCTTTCTGTAAATGGTAAATGCCTGGATTCACGTACAATTCAGAATTCGAGTCCCAAAGGTCGTTTGGAAACAGTACGGTTAATAGTAGCAGATTGGACGATTGACTCTATTGGGAAGGCCACTTTCTCAGGAAATAGTCTCATTGACCTTGAGGTGGGAGATTTCCTTCATCTCACAGTCATAAAGTTAATGTTTGTTTTAGCCAAATGGTCAATATCATCCATCGTGTTTTCCCTAGAACCAGGGGTGGATTTACATACAATGTAACCCATGGACTAACTTGGGACCCAAAGATCAGGAGAACCCACAAATTGATGGGAACAGCCAAACCTCCTAGCCTCCATTTGTTAAGAAAAGTCCGGTGTTGACCTTCATCCTTCCAGGAGCCATAAACTTTTTCCATAGGACAAAATACTAGACTCCTTTTTGAAAAGAATTGTACATTAGGGGCTCTTGTAGTGCCCTGGATCAGAGGAACCAAAAACTTTGGACATTGGTGGACATTGAAATACTTCCCCAATGCTGACTTAGAAGTTCTTTATTTTAGAACTAACTTTATTTTACATCAAAGGTTAACTTGCATTAATCTATACTGTTGTTTTATATACATTGGGGCAGAATTACGTACCCAGTCCTGTCGCGATCCCACTATGCGTTGTCCGACGAGGAATCGGGTCTGCCGCAATTTACTAAGATCGTGCGCCCAAGTTCCTGCATTCGTCGCTTATGTGCCGAGGTCCGCCGGAGTTCACCATCTTCTTCCTGGTGTATGTCAGTGCTTTATCTTGTGACACAATTCCGTTGTTAAATTCCGCAGTTTGTCCGAATTAGTCGGGATGTCCGACGGCCACGCCCCATGATTTCTATCACATGCAAGCCGGAGCCGATGCGCCACAATCCGATCGCGTGCGCCAAAAACCCGGGGAAATTCGGCGCAAAATGTAAATAATCGCGAAACCCGGCGAAAGTGCGGCGTCCAGCCCCATTCTGTTGCTTTTGATAGGTCAAATAACTTCTTGAGATTGTGATACCTTTTAATGGCTAATGAAAATATGAGATGTTACAAGCTTTCGGGACAGCTACGGTCCCTTCATCAGGCAGGTATGACCGTCCTTCTGAAGTGACAGTTCTCACAATGAATAGCAAAAAAATGTAAACAAAAGGACAGTAGCAATAACAATGTTGCCACAACAGGTTCTTAATTAGATGACCTGGGCAGTGTGGTGGTTTATTGCCTCCAAGTTAATGGAGCTCATTTACTAATGGTCGTGTGCACACTTTTGTCGGACTGTGCACCGTTTTTGGTGCTAAAACGGCTTGCACAGGTATTTAAGAAGTGTGTGCACTGGGATTGTGGTGCATGCAACCCTTTTTGTGGCACAGCTGTGCTGCTTCCGTGCGACACAAATTAAGGGGCGCCGTCGGATGGTCTGGCTGATTCAGACCTAGTGCGGGATCTTACTTTCAAATTGTGTTGCAAGCCCGAAACACCTAGATGCACCACTAGAAAATGGTGAACTCCGGGGATCTGAGCAGGGAAGCGACACATGCAGGATATGGGGCACATGATCTTAGTGACTCCCCGCACAGCGCATTATACACGGACAATGCACTTACATGCACCAGGAAGAAGAAGGTGAACTCTGGTGGACCTGAGCAGGGAAGCGACACATGCAGGATATCGGGGGCACGATCTTAGTGACTCCCCGTACATCGCATTATACACGGACAATGCACTTACATGCATCAGAAAGAAGAAGGTGAACACATACACTGCCAAAGAGTTTTTGTATAAAAAATAGTTTAACAGAAAAAAAGATGTTATATTGTACCTTTCAATACCATGTGCTGTGTGACTAGGCACTCGTCACCTGGGAGGGGCTTTAGAGGAGCAGCTCTCCCCCCCCCCTCCATTTTTCCTTTTCAAATATATGAAGACGCCCATTACTTGGCTTAGCGACGCCCCTGCTCCTCTACAGCCAATCCCGAGTGTGGGGAGTTATTCATATATTTGAACCGGACACATGGAGGAGCGGTTTCCCGAGGGTGGGGGAGGGGACTGCTCCTCTATAGCCCCTCCCAGGGACGAGTGCCCAGTCACACAGCACATGGTATTGGAAGGTTATATATAACATATCTTTTTGTCTTTAAAACCTATTTTTTTTATACAAAAACACATTGGCAGGTTCCCTTTAATAA
This sequence comes from Engystomops pustulosus, assembly GCA_019512145.1. Lineage (NCBI taxonomy): Eukaryota > Metazoa > Chordata > Amphibia > Anura > Leptodactylidae > Engystomops > Engystomops pustulosus. The sequence continues at coordinate 61,163 of WNYA01001415.1, forward strand.
TTATAGACAGTGTAGAAGAATGAGTCGGCTCCGCACACAATCTTCTTGTAGCTGAACTAATTTTTTAAATCGGCCTTTCATAAAATCTATCAAATCGAATCTCTCTTTAAACCCTTTTCCTCCCATATCCCAGTTTGATCCTCAGGGCCCCTGCACTTTGTCTTACTCACTGGACTAAAAGTATCGTCATAAATTCTGATCTATCGGTCGGTAGATGAAATTTCCTTTGAATAATCCTCCAGACAGTTCTGTATTTATCAGGAGTTTTTCCCTTACATAACTTATAACTTTTTTAATAGTTGAAGATTCCTGCTACATTGCTTAAACTTTTCTTTAAAAGATTGAACTTTGAACTCACGAGCTCAGATAAACGGAGAAAAGATCTTGGGGAATAAGACCCTGGCTCCACATATTATCGAAGACTGGTGTAGCTTGAGAAGATGCCAGACTAGGAAATGCAAGTCCCAAGATGCCATCGAATGGAGAGTAGTACAGAAAGGAGCCGGGTTCAGATTCGCTCAAACCAAATATCTGATTTGTTACTTGTATGTTTCCAACCTGGAACAAGAAGGAAAATTCAGAAAGCAGCAGGTGACACCTCTAATGTATAAATATCTATTTTGTGTGCTCATGGTGAAGGTTATGATGGTGCAGATGTGCAGACAGTGATGACTACAAAGCTCCTGCGTCTGCCTGAAGCCAGCAGTGACGGGACCTAGCGGGAAGTCCCTGCTCTAATGACTGGTGGGATGATGTGACCGGTCGCTCCTGGAGCCAAGGAAGGATTCATAGGGTAAGTATAACATAGACATGATATTAAGTCATTTACCAGTATACAGCTATTACTAGTTCTGCTCCGCTTTCTGCATATGTAAAGTGAAGCCTCCTATCTTGTCTTTTACCTCATCAGCCCGAGATTCCTGACCATAAAATGGCCACAGTTGGAGGGTGATGTGAAACTCTGGCCATCATAACAGACACTGTCCCAACACACGTTTCGCTGTATCACCCCGGCTTCCTCTAGGGGTGGGGGCGGCCGGGCTTGGAAGCCCCTAGAAGAAGTTTGGGTGACCCAGCAAAATGTGTTGAGACAATGTCTGTTATGATAGGCAGAGTTTAGGGACTAGCAACTAGAGAGACAGATTATTCATGTTACTTCATATCACTGGAGACCGCTGCACACCGCTCTACTCCCGCCCTATCGTATGTCAGCGCGCTGCAGGACGCCGACAATTAATACATCGCGGAACAGTGAGAGCATGCACATCCATCCACATAGTGTGAGCTGCTCTGTACCTCGCCACAGCATTAGTGGCAGAGACTCCAGCTGCTCGGTACAAGCCGGGAGCCTGCGGCATCTCTTAGCTCATATTCAGACTGAGTGGCAGCGTGTAGTGCAGGGGAAGTAACGGCGCTGTGGTATACGGATAAGAGCAGGGGCTATTGTGTCTCTGAGGCAGTGATATAACTATATAGTGAAGCCGCTGCGGCACAAGTAAATGATTGTTCTGCTTGTTCAGGTGTTTGTGCATATACAATATCAGCGCTACATTGTATTTACCCCCAGGTGAGAGCAGATTGTGCAGCAGCATCTCCCTGCTGCATGTACAGTGATAATACTCTGCCTCCCTTATAGAAATATATATTGGGGGGACGTTATATATATTTACAGGGGAAGTAACAGGAAGAATTAGGGGGTCCCCTCCTGTATAGTTCTCCTGGGCGGCACCTGAGCCTCTCTGGATATCATAAAGTAGGGTGATACTAGGTTTTTGGATATATAATAAATATGAAACTATTTTATAAGAATTAATAAAAGTTATATTTTAGCGCACACAACTTTTCCCTTCCTTCATCTCTTTCTTTTCCCTGACAAAGTACCAAGATCTTCCAGGTGGTGCCCATCGCTGGTGTATATTATAGTGTGTGAACACGACCCTTTGCTCTCCCTTTAAAGTCTTGGCATATAGTTCTAAATCAGATATTTTTGGGTTTCGTTTACCTTTATTGGCAAAACCAACATAAACATTTCTATTAATAAAGAATTTTTTCGTCATTTATTCATTATTGTAATATGTTTTTTGTTGCCCCTAATTGAATTGAATCTAATGTTTCTTGCACCTTACCTGTACAGTGTCATATCCCAGGACCCCAGTCATACTTCCGGTACCATACTGGATGGATACTGGAGTGTTGGTAGCTTGAAATGTGGACGACTGTTGTGGGTTGAACATGTGGTGATTTGCTACGTGAAAAAAGTAAAGATTAAAGTATTTTTACATGAAACATAAACAAGCATATATACATAAATGTGTGTATATATAAACATATATCTTAAAGGGAACCTGTCACCAGGGACCTCATTATCACTAAAGACAGGTTGTAGGAGCCCCTGACACCTGCAGTACACATCTTCCTCTCGGTCTTCTCTAAGCATTTGCATTACAAAATAATTGTGTGTTATAACTTGCCTTGCACCCTGACAGAATACTCTGTGTAGTCCCAGGGGTTGGGCTTTGGTTTGGATGCATTTCAAAAAACAACATATGACTTCAGTGGGGGAGGGAGGAGCTGTACAGGAGCACAAAGATGGAGGCAGACTGCAGCTCAGACAAGTCACATGTTGTTGTTTTTTTTAAATGCATCCAAACCAAAGCCCAACCTCTGGGACTACCCTAGGACTACCTCAGGATGCAAGGTAAGTTATAACACACAATTATATTGTAATGCAAATGCTTAGAAAAGGCAGAGAGGCAGATGTGCACTGCAGGTGTCATGGGCTTTTACAATCTGTCTTTAGTGAAAATGAGGTCCCTGGTGACAGGTTCCCTTTAACTTTGGGTTGTTATTATATTACAATAAAATGCATATCATTATGTCATGAAAATTCTATGTATTATCACTGTTTTATCACATTTTATATACCATAACTTATAGCACAATTGTTAAGTGTTTCCCACTTGACCAATCAAAAGGATAGTGGATTAAAAGGTATCAGGGTGTAAGAACTTTTTAAAAATTTAGCCGGAAGCAGAAAACTCCATTTATACAGGAATACAGTATAGCTATATAAACTTACAGGTAGTCTGAAAATGTGTTTGATTGCAGTGACTTACATGTTTGACCTTATCTTCCCACTTCCGATTGGTAGAACAATAGCAAATCATTACAATAGCCCCATAATCGGAAAAGGCAAAAAAAGTCTCTTTCCCTTTCATCCATATACTGTTACTGTGTAAAGTGTTGGTTTGTACCACCTGTACATCGGAGGACTCACCAAACACTTCACAGCAAAAGCATTTTTGAAATGAACATGCCAGGGGCTATCGGAACCTTTAAAAATGACTTTCCTGATGACAGGTTCTTCTAATGTAACATTTATTATATAGATTACATAATGTTACATTGTATGTCTGACATATAGATCTATATCGCTACACGGTGCCTTGTATATTACTTTACATTGCTTTCATTTAAGATTTTTATTATCCATTTATGTCTATTTTGTCATTTGGTAAATGATGTTCTGTTTGCAGAATGTGAATGTAGTCCAATGGTTCTGATCTGTGAGGTCACCAAGTTTTGCCTGGGTAATTGTCCGGTGCTCTCACAGACTGCACCGATTGGATTTACCAAGGTATTTAAAACATGTACAGGCGGCCCCCGGGTTACGTACAAGATAGGTTCTGTAGGTTTGTTCTTAAGTTGAGTTTGTATGTAAGTCGGAACTGTATATTTTATCATCGAAACCCCAGACAAAATTTTTTGGGTCTCTGTGACAATTGGATTTTAAAAATGTTGGATTGTCATAAGAACCAGGATTAACACTAAAGCTTCATTACAGACGCCTGTGATAACTGTTACAGCTGATTATTGTAGCCTAAGGATAAAGTACAGTAAATTACCAGCATCCAGAGGTCCGTCTGTAACTAGGGGTCGTCTGTAAGTCAGGTGTTCTTAAGTAGGGGACCCCCTGTAGTAACATTTCTTGGTATGCTAACAGAAGAGCATTAAAATGTGCCCCCCCCCCCTACATGCGTTTCTTGAATTTTAAAATTGGGAAAATAAAGTTCATCACGGTGCTGGGATATAGTGTGATAACTGTTATAGTGTTAGGATGTATTAGGGAAATAAGGAGAGGGGTAAAAACAGCTAAAAACATATCAAAAGTTTTAAAGATTCACATTGGGCGGTGAGTACGGTATAACCAGAATTTAAGTGAAAAAAAAGAGAAGCTGCACCAGCCGTATTATGGACTTGTCCCTACACTCCCCAAAGAAAACTGATATTGTGCCAGGTCACCCCCTTGGACAGATTCCATGGCAGCCAGGAAGCCTAACAATGGTCTCCAAGATGTCATGTATCAATGAACAGGAGGGTGAACCAGAAACAATGCGTAAAACATGTCTAAAAAACGTACAGTATTGTGTATGAAATAATTGCTGCATCTTAGAGGGTTAAACACTTACTGCATGCTTGGCTTGAGCAGTACACGGAGGGCACCCACAGGTTGGAGGATCCGGTATCAAATATGACAGTAAAGGACTGTGGTGGGGTTCCAATGGAAATGGTTCCAAAATATTCAATCTAGAAAGAGTGAAATGTGAGGTTTATTTCAAAAACCAAATACAGTTAAGAGTTTAGTCTTGAAATTAAAGGGGTTGGCCACTTTTTGCTAAATCTGTTTCATTAGACATGTCTCTGCATGTTTACGTACCTGTGTCTTTGCCTCCTTTGATAACTTCAGCCTTTCCGCATTCTCACCGTGCTGCCCTCTGCATGTACACACGACTTCCTGTTTCCTGGCGCAATTTGTGGCCCTAAGGCTATATATTTACACTAACGTGTGCCCACCGCACCGCTCACCCCCGCCCCTCTCCATGGAAACATGGTGCACAGCGCCGTATTATGGGGAAAGATAGGACATGTCCTATCTTTCTCCCGACTACGGAACAGTACGGTGCCGCACGTGCGCCCATTGCCATCTATGGGGGGAGTATATACGGTGTGTATATGTCGGCCGTATATACGTTCCCCATACCGCAGTGCGAATATAGCCTAAATTAGAGCTAAAAGCTGGTGTAGGAAGTTCTATTTCACCTCCATCAATGGGGAGACGATTCTAAACCTTTTTGTCAGTCCACCAAACCATCAATCCCTGGTGCCAGAAACTTACATCCCACTGAAAATTACAGCAAGTAATAAATGCCCCCCATAATCTCCTGCAAACAAAGAGCCACGAGAGTCTGTAGATAGCACTAAAGTAAGTAGCAGGACGGCCGAACATTCAGGCATTAGTATTAGGTCAGTAAAGGCACATGGACAATTTATATAAAAGCCGACCCCTATAATGATAAATCTGCAAACGATCTGAGGATTTCTATCCTGCCCTCAGCTGCTTTACAATTACTTCACCAGACTCAATGATTTGGAAATCTCCGTACAGTAATTTTACAGCGTTTTACACTGACAGTAAAAATCGTAAAGAATTGTAAACATATATTCATGTTGCTTTGTCCCAAAATGCCAGATCTATTAAAATAACTACACAAAAAGGGGAACTCTATAAAAAAATGTCCATCAATGGTTTTTCCATCCATAAAAAGTAAAGAGAAGGAATTACAGAAGGTATCAATGGAAATGTCAGCTGGTCCTACAAAGACTTCCACCTTACAAAACACCAAACACTGAAGCGTCAAAACGTCAGAATAAAGGGTTAAAGAGACTTATTTTTCTAAGAAAATTAAATTTTTCTAAAGGTACTAAAACATAAACCTTTTAAACCTCATCCACACGGTGCGGTATGGAGGACTAGCCCATTGTGATGGATGCTGCTGGCAGAATGGATAAGACTTGATCGACTTTTATCCCATATTCTGCTTATTATAAACCTGCAGCACTTACTTCCCCACTTCCATGTAACATCCTTGGGCAATGACTTTTTATAAAACCCCTTTTTTTGCAGTCCTGAGCACCCGTCCTGTCCCGTGTTTGTTTACATGGTCACGGAAGCTGCTGTCAGACAGGCACCTCCACCGTGACCATGTCCCATCGCCTGACACAGGGAACAGGTGGGTGGCCGCAAGCTGTAAACAAACAGGGGCAAGGCAGAGGGAGACCGCAGGCGGGAGGTAAGTACAGGCGGTCCCCTACTTAAGAACACTCGACTTACATACGACCCATAGTTACAAACGGACCTCTGGATGTTGGTAATTTATTGTACTTTAGTCCTAGGCTACAATGGTCAGCTGAAACAGTTATCAAATGTGTCTGTAATGAAACTTTATTGTTAATATTGATTCTTATGACAACACAACATTTTTAAAATCCAATTGTCACACAGACCAAAAAAGTTCTGGCTGGGGTTACAATGATAAAATATACAGTTTCGACTTACATACAAACTCAACTTAAGAACAAACCTACAGACCCTATCTTGTATGTAACCCGGGGACTGCCTGTACTGTACATGATTATTGTTTTGTTTATTTTTTAACCAACCCCCCCTCCCCCTGCCGACCACATTGCTTGTTTTTTATATCTTCGGACAACCCCTTTAAACCATCTATCGTTCAGGTAAAGAGAATGTCTTCTTGTCCTGGCCACATGCCTACATGTGAAATGATAATTAGAAGGATCTTTGTATTGCCCCATTGTGTATTTGGGATTAGATTGCACCATGAGCCGCAGTAAAAACCTGCAAACTAGAAAACTAGATTGACCATTTTACCCCTCACTGTACAATGCAGACACGTCAGAGGTGGATGGTCCGCTGCTTGTACATCCTATGGGGACTGATGCTACAGAAGTTTTTTGCTACAGAACTATTGATTTTTCTAATTTGCTTTTATTTATATTTCCGCTAGAAGGTAACAAAGGTGAAATACATAACAAAAGATACAATTGCATTATATATAGAGACAGGTACAAATTCTACTTACATCCATGTAGTTTGTAAGAGGTTCAGCAGATGACTGGGCCAGACTAGGGAAATACTTAGTTGCTGGGTTATACGGATGTTTGGTTAGGTAGTCACCGAGTAACCCCAGTCTGTTCAGACGGCTGCGGAGAGACTCTCCCCTTATCAGGGGGACCCTATAAAATAGAAGGCGATTGTCATGATTAATATTTACATTGTAAGTAACAGTAAAAGACCCTCCCCCCCAATAAACTAAAAGTAGTAATAGTAACATAAAAACAATGTATGTGACATACTTCACCCCACCACATTCTGCCAGAGCTATCAGTCCCAAGAGAATAAGAAACTTCATCTTTGATGTTCCAATGACTGATCTAAACACAAATCAGACTTTGGATAGAATTTGTCACATTCCGGCAACTTTTATACATCCGTGTATGAAGCTCCGCCTTAACGTTCAGTGAAAAGCTCCATCTGATGGGACGTCTTCCATCACCTTGGGGAAGGGTATATGATACGATTCTGTTTAGAACCGGTTATCTCGGCTCGTTGGGAACGTCCAATGTGTGGTTAAAGTTATAATAAAGTCCTGAAACAAATAACATTCTGGAGGGCACAGATAATCTTATTTGTTTATTGGCAACCAAATTAATTTCCACATCTTAAAAAAAAAAACCTTAGAACAGATGCACAAAAAATTGCACTAAATGTAGCACTTTGCAGTGGATGAGTGCCCAAGGTTGTTACATGAATGCACCATATGACCTTTCTGGCAATAAGATCATGTCCAATATTTCACAGCTGATATTTTGTGTGCCAGTGGCCTTAAAAATTTCACTGTTAGCAAATTTTGCACTTAGATTTGCCAGAGAAATTTTTACAATTTAACAAATTATTAATAAATTAATAAAACCAAAATGACAAAATAGAGAAAAATTGCAATCAGGATTTTATAGACACCGGCACCGCATCATGTAATTGTTATTCACAGTGCACTTTTTCATTTGAAATTTTTTTCAAAAAATTACTTGATTGCAAAAAATAACAGGTCTCATTAACCAAAATCTACTGAGATCAATCGTTTTATAAAAAATAAAAGGATGGACATGTCTATAGTTCATACAAACATCATAGGAATTTGATGACATGAATAAAAATCTTCATCAAATCAGGAAGTAGCCAAAATTCTGCTTCAGAGAAGGACACTGTCGGGATCAACATCCAGAGGAGGGCAGGTAAGTATTTGTAGTTTATTATGTCTACCGGCTAGTGGTAGATTTCCTTTAAGACCAGAACAAATGCAAAATACAAAATCGCCAGAGATCTGGAAGAAATGGAAGGAGGACGCTGCCTGTGAGGACTATCCACGGTATATGGGAGGGTTGATGGAGACGTGAGTTGAGGGAGAATAGCAGTGCAGTTATTGTAGGCAACCCTAAGCAGGTAGGTTTTTAGGTTATGTTTTAATTGTTTGGAAGGTGGCGGAACAGTCTGGTAGAGAATTCCAGAGAATAGGGGGATGCACAGGAGAAGTCCTGGAGATGATTGTGAGAAGGACGGATGGTGATAGAGTGAAGCAGAAGGTCTTTGGAGCAATGGAGATTACATGTGGGACGATTAATTGGCTGATTACTTCAGAGACATATAGATGGGACAGGAGGTGGACGGCCTTGTAAGTCATGGTTAATATATATATATTTTTTTTAATTTGTTTTATTGAAGACCGGAGGGCGGAGGGAAAGAAGGGGAGGTGGACGGGGAAGGTGGGGTGGAGGCACTCAGGTCGGGAGGTGGGGGAATAACCAAATAGATTGCCTGTACTCGGCGGATTGTTGGAAGAGGATCCATGGCTGCCAAGTTTTACTGAATTTAACATATGTGCCATGTATAGAGGAGGTGAGGTCCTCCATGTGCATGATGTCATTCACTTTAGAAATCCACATTGCAATGGTTGGTGCAGTAGTCTGTTTCCAGAGTACTGGAACGCAAGACCGGGCAGCGATTCTTAGGAAGCGTAAGAGGGATCTCTTGTATGTCCTCGTTGAGACGTCACAGTGATGGAGGACGAGGAGAGGAGGATCTAGTGTCACAGAGTCCCCACAGATTGAGGAGATTAAACGTTGCAAGTTTCCCCAGAACGGAGCAAGGACCCGACAGGACCAAAACATGTGCAGAAAGGACCCCTCCTCCTCTCTGCATCTCCACCATATGGTTAATATTTTAAACTGAAAATGGGAAACCATTGGAGAGGCAGAGGAGAAACGAGGAGAGAGAAGGATTAGAGAGAAGCACTAGGCCAGTGTTGAGCTCTGCATTGTCACGCATGAATTAATTCCCCCTAATGAGTCAATGTGGCAGCAGTGTTTTTATATTGTTTTTTTTTTTTAATTTAAGTTGCAGTTATGATAAAAAGTTACATAGACTACACATACATCGGGGGTGTAGGGGGGGCATTAGAGGTGCGGGTACTCGAGTGGTTTTGCAATTTTAGTATGTGAATTGCAAAGTCCTTCTCTGCAGCGACTATTTCAGGCATGAAATGCTCTTTGCAACTTTTTGTGACCTTGTAAGCTAAGGAAGTGATATGTCAGCAGTTTTTAAATACCACAAAACTCAACATCGTTCTCAGCAAGAATTCGCACTCCCCAAAAATGTTCAAAAGCTTTACAATATTTGATTGTAACTTCAAATGTAGAAAATGCCATACAAGCCCTGATAAATGTCCCCCATGTCTAATGAAATCCTATCTGTGATGTAATGGAGAGACTGCTGAACAGAAAACCTAACATAATAAGAAAGTTTTCTGCACATTTAGGGCAAAAGAAAATCTACCACCAGGAGCAAGCACAACCAAGCGCACTTACATGCAGGATCTTCTCTTCTATTAGCTTCTTATGCCCTGGCATATACAAAATAAAAAGGCTTTCAATATTATGCAAATGAGCCTGAGGGGCTCTGGGCTCAATTAGCAGCTATGGAACACAGGCTTATTTGCATACATTTTAAGGCCTCTTTTCATGAAAACCAGAGCATAAGAAGCGAAGAGAAGAGTGGATGATGCCAGGAGGTGCACACACCGTCATGTAGGTGTGCTTGGTAAAGTGTGGGGGTAGAATTCCATCAATGCATATAAAGTTTCTTTTCTTCATCATTTTTTGAAGCCACGACCAGTAGTGCAAGATAATCAGAAAAAATTGTGATGGAAACGCCTCTTTTGTGTTTTGGACTTTTGATTTTAGCTCATGTTATTCTATCATAAACAGAAAAATGATTTACTAAGTTGTCAAGTAGTATGGCTGATCTGAACTGCTAACTGGTGCTTGTTTACGGCTGGGGCTGAACAGTGAGTGTTTGCTGCATATTTACTTCCATCTTCTCTTCTGTCGTCACTCCCCATGACGTCATCAGGGAGCGACAATCTGTTTCTATGACAGCCTCGAGTCTTTGTAAGACCCAAGGCTTGATAGCAGCTGATCATTCATTAGAATGTGCCAGTCAGGGCTGCATCTCCCATGAGGCAAGATGAAAATCTCACCTCAGGCGGCAGAATGTGCTACTAATGTGGAGGATTTGTGCGCCTATTGTCGCCAGAATCACCAGGTAAATAAATTGCACCTGTCTCTTTAAGACACAGGTGTGATTCATATATGGAGCATTGCAGTGCCAGCTTTGATCCGCCACACAGGTGGCGTGTGATGACATCTCTGAAGGGTCTCTGAAGGGAGCCACAGCGGACGAGTATGGAGGAGAAGGGAGCTGCTGCTGACCAGCCGAGAGGAGAAGAGAGACTCGCGACGTGGGTGCACATGGACTGTATGTAAGTATGAGTTATATTATTTTTTTGATGGCCAACTATTAATAAAAATTTAGAGAAATATGTATATATGTACTGTATATACTTATGGGGGACATATACTATTTATACTGGGAGGCCTCTGTATATAAATAAACTTGAGGGGGTATATATGGACTATATATAATACAAATAAATGGGAGGTAGCTATTAAGGAGGATGTATATAACTGACATGGGGGGGCTTCTGAATATAATAAAACTGATTTGGGGGAATCTATATTTGGGTGCAAGGAAGGGGGGAGGCTGTGTATATGTGGGTGAAGCTGTGTATCTGGGGTGCAGCTGTGTTTCTAGGGGGTGAAACTGTGTATTGGGGAGAGGCTGTGTCAGGGGGGGCTATGTATACAAGGGGGGAGTGGAGAGACTGTGTATACTGTATATAATATATATTGGAAACACATTCCTTTATACTTTAAGTGACTGTGGTATTTTTAGGGGCACAGTGTGGAGTTGAAGACATTTGATTGTGAATTCATCAGAGAAAAACCATGGCCGGGAGAAAGCGTAAAGAAGGCCTCTTCCTGATGGAGTAGAAGGTCACCTGTAAGGCACTAGAAGTCACTAATATATGTGACTGACTACTTGTGAGTATGGTAGCATCATTGGGGGGCGTGCGCATGGGGGGGGGGGGGAGGGAGCAGCATTTTTAAGTTTTGCCTCATTCAGCAAAGAGGCCAGTGCCAGTGGTACATTGTAATACATGATCAGTAAAATCCCCATATACTGTAGTAAGGCAGTATATGTTAGGATCAATCAGACAACCTAGGGTTAATGTACCCTAGGGGGTCTGAAAAATCGTTAAAAAAGAAAAAGTTAAAAGGTTTTTTTAATTAAAAAAACTAAAAATTCAAATCACCCCTCTTTCTCTGAAACTGATATAAAACAAAATAAACTGTAAAAATCATAAACACGTTACATATCGCTACGTCCCAAAATGTCTGATCTATCAAAAAACAATAACGGTTATTCACAACGTTTAACGGAAAATAATGCCAGGAGTCGAAAATGACACATTTTCGTAATTTTCCAGCAGAAAACAAGCCATCACACAGCTGCTCTTAACATAGAAAAATAAAAAAGATATACATTTTTGAAGGTGGGGGATGAAAAATGGAAACACAAAAATGAAAAAGGGCCTCGGCGTAAAGGGGTTATTATTGTGTGTGAGGGGGGTCAACATTTAATGGAAAACTACCTTGTGTTTTTCTGCATTATGAACCAAAAATACCTTGGGAATGCTATAGTGACATTAATGCAGAAACATATCTTGTTTAATCCATGAACCAAGTGGTTTTGCTCAAAAAACTATTATAAAACTCAGGACCGTGGGAAAGCTGGGTGCTTTTTATAAAAGAGCTGCCTGAACTTTCCAGACAGGACTAATCAACCTGAGCTGGATGATTCATTCACAGCAGCTGGGGGATGGTGCAGTGATTGATTACTTCTTCCTGTCAGGCTCAACCCAGTGATGATGTATTCTCAGCTTATGCTGGGCAGGACAAGGCTGCAGCAGGGCATAATTAGGGTGAGGAGAAGCGCCGGAGCAGCCACAGGAGCGACAGGGCCTCATTATCATCATTTTATAATAGTTTTTTGAGCAAATGACAGTTAAGGTTTAATGCATTTTTTCATCTTCCCAGTACATTGCATGTGATACTACATGATTCGCCACACATTACTAGAGCCATCATTTTTTTATTTTTCCATTTACAGAGCACAATGAATATGTATTACCGGATATACTCGAGTATAAGCCGACCCAAGTATAAGCCGAGACCCCTAATTTTACCCCCAAAAGCTGGGGAAATCTATTGACTTGAGTATAAGTCAAGGGTGGGAAATGCATTGGTCACAGCCTCCCAGTATATAGCCAGCTCACTGAAGTATATAGCCAGCCAGCCCCCAGTAGTATACAGCCAGCCCCCAGTAGTATACAGCCAGCCAGCTACCAGTAGTATACAGCCAGCCAGCACATTAAAAAAAACTTACTTACCTTCAGCCAGCCCCCTGTAGTATACAGCCATCCAGCCCCCATGTAGTATACAGCCATCCAGCCCCCA